>JAJIBD010014796.1:0-23695 GCA_021461705.1 Cryptotis parvus | reverse complement strand
CCCTTCCTGCAGTATAATCACTTGTGCTCTCTTTTCAGATTGTGAATAAGTGGAACACAGCTCTCATTGGGCTGATGACCTACTTCGGGAAGCCGTGGTCAACACTCAGGAACTGCTGGACCTCCTGGTCAAGTGTGAGAACAAGATCCAGACCCGTATCAAGATCGGTCTCAACTCCAAGATGCCCAGTCGGTTCCCCCTGTTGTGTTCCTACACCCCTAAGGAGCTGGGCGGACTGGGCATGCTCTCAATGGGCCACGTGCTCATCCCCCAGTCTGACCTCAGGTAGGGCCGTGCTGGGAGTTTGCTGAGCCTGAGGGGAAGAGCTACTTCGACTTTCAGATTTCACTGTTTTCCTATAATCTTGGTTTTGCTTCAAAACAGGTGGTCCAAGCAGACAGATGTGGGTATCACACATTTCCGCTCAGGAATGAGCCACGAGGAAGATCAGCTAATTCCCAATTTGTACCGCTACATACAGCGCCATGGAAAGTGAGTTCATTGATTCTCAGCGGTCTGGGCTGAGTACGCACTCAAGAGGCAAGAGGCCATTGCTCAGAACAGGGGTGTATCCAGGAGATCAGAGTTGCTGCACGTGGCTGCATGCGTGTGGTGAGGCAGGGCTGGGGTTGGTGTTGAGCCCTGTGTGGACACCAGGTATTTTATAGAGGCTAGTGGGTTCTGTGTGATCCTGGACGATTGTTGTTGGCCAGGCAGGGGCATAAATTGAACTGGGTGTAATATGTTTAACTTCTGTCTTTTATTTTTCTTCTCCCCATTTGGCAGACGATTGACTTTAGAGGATCTTGAGGGATTCATGGGATCGTGGTATTCCTCGAATCAACACCCTCTTCCAGAAGGACCGACACACATTAGCTTATGATAAGGGCTGGCGTGTTCGAATCTGATTTTAAGCAGTACCAGGTACTTGACAGCACAGGGCAGAGATCACCTTTAGGTTAAAGCCTGGGGTCATGCTGGGAACCCAGGTAGTATGTACCCCCAAGTGCGACCTATACCTGCTTCCCGTCCAGGTACTGAAGCAGAACCCTTTCTGGTGGACACACTCAGCGCCATGATGGGAAGCTCTGGAACCTGAACAACTACCGGACAGACATGATCCAGGCCCTGGGGGTGTGGGAAGGCATTCTGGAACACACGCTCTTCAAGGGGACCTACTTCCCACCTGGGAGGGGCTCTTCTGGTGAGGATTCTCCTGTCCTGGCCCCCCTCCTCAGGGAGCCCGTCCTCTCAGCTCATCCTTCTGTGCCTTTGTGCTCCCAGGAGAAGGCCAGTGGTTTTGAGGAATCTATGAAATGGAAGAAGCTAACTAATGCCCAGCGATCTGGGTTGAACCAGATCCCCAATCGCCGATTCACCCTCTGGTGGTCCCCCCACCATCAACCGGCCAACGTGGAGTGTGATTGGGAGACGTGGGAGATGGCGCCTCCATCCTTGGATTGTGTCCTGAAACCAAAGTATGTCCCCTCTCTCCCTACCCTGCCAGGTATACGTGGGTTTTCAGGTCCAGCTGGACCTCACCGGGATCTTCATGCATGGCAAGATCCCCACGCTGAAGATTTCCCTCATCCAGATCTTCCGAGCTCACTTGTGGCAGAAGATCCACGAGAGCATAGTGATGGACTTGTGTCAGGTGAGCTGAAGTTGAGGGTGCCGCAGAGACTCATCGCCCATTCTTTGGGGTTTGGAAACTCTCCTTGGGGTGCTGAAGACAAGAGTGGAGCCTGGTGCCTCCAAGCCCATGTTCTAGGGGGCTTCCAGAGCTTGTCTGACCTGACTTCTGTGTCTCCAGGTATTTGACCAGGAACTGGATGCCCTGGAAATTGAGACGGTACAGAAGGGAGACAATCCACCCCGGAAGTCCTATAAGATGAACTCCTCCTGTGCGGATATCCTGCTTTTTGCCTCCTATAAGTGGAATGTCTCTCGGCCCTCGTTGCTGGCAGACTCCAAGTAAGTGACTCAGACCAGCCCTTGACTCCCGGGACCCTAGTTTTGTTGCTGTTCTAGCACTGGTGCTCGACCATATGAAAAATAAGGGGGCATGTCTGCTCTGTCAAACTTGTTAACAGATTCTTTTAACTGCCAGAATCTGTCAAAACCCGCAGCGGATTATGTTTATTTGGAATAAGCAGAGGACATAGTTGATGTAGTAATTGGGAGAATCATTTTCTCTTTGTGTGTTCGGATTCTACTTGGGGCCACTCTGCAGGTGTTTGAGGGACCTTGCAGTGCTTGTGGCTCAGCCTTTAGAGGTATCTTCCTGACCCCCAAAACTGCTTTTATTTGGTGGGTGTCTCACCCAGGGGTGCTTGGGACCATACAGTGGCGGGTGGGGGCAGGCCTTGTGTGTGCAGAGCTTGCACTCCTGTGAGTCATCTCACTTGCACTTGGGAAGGGTTGTTCTGAGAATGTCACTCGTGCCGGTGGTTTCCCTGAACACCTGAGTTCTGACCCTCGCCCTCTCAGGGATGTGATGGACAGCACCACCACTCAGAAGTACTGGATCGACATCCAGCTGCGCTGGGGGACTATGATTCCCATGACATTGAACGCCACGCCCGAGCCAAGTTCTTGGACTATACTACAGACAACATGAGTATCTACCCTTCACCCACAGGTGTGCTCATCGCCATTGACCTGGCTTATAACCTGCACAGGTAAGTTGGGGCGCCAGGTATTTCCATCAGTCCCTTAGCTTAGTGTCCATCTGAGTTTTGGTTTGCCCACGTGAGGTGAGGTTTGGCCCTTCCTCTGGGTTACTCACTCTTCCCGGCCTCTTGTACACTGGCAGATTGTCTCAGGCTGCCCAGTTTTCTCTGTTCTTTTGTTGATTTTATTTTCTCGATATTTGGGCCACACCTGATGTTGCTTAGGGTTACTCCTGCACTCAGGAATCGCCTCCTGGAGGTGCTCAGGGGACCATATGGGGATGCTGGGGTTGGCCACATACAAAACTACTGTACCCACTGTACTATCTCCAGCACTACCTCTCCAGTCGCTGATTGTCTGTTTTTTGGGGGAAGCTACACCATGAACTGTTTGAGTCCCTCCCAGCTGTGCTTAGGATATTTTTGGGTGCTAGGAGTTAATTCCTGGGTCTCCCCATGCAGATGTGCTCTAGCTCCAGATAGCTCTCCAAATAGTCTTTCTCTGTCAAGATGTCATCTGCCGAGAGCCCAGCCGGTAGGGCGCTTTGCACTGCGCCGGCCTGTGCTGCCTCGGTTCGATCTCCGGCATCCCATATGGTCCCCAAGCACCGCCAGGAGTACCTGAGTGCAGAGCCAGGGAGCCCCCTGAGTAGTGCCGGTGTGACCCAAAGCAAAAAAAAAAAAAAATGATGTCATCTGCCCTATTAAGATTGTTAACATGGTCTTGATTTTTCTTGTCTTTTTTTTTTTTTTTTTTTGCTTTGCTTTTTGGGTCACACCTGGCAATGCTCAGGGGTTACTCCTGGCTCTGCACTCAGGAATTATTCCTGGCGGGTCTCAGGGGACCATATGGGATGCCGGGATCGAACCCAGGCCGGCACAGGCCGGCCACGCGTAGGGCAAATGCCCTACCCGGGCTGGTCTATCGCCCGGCCCCGATTTTTCTTGTCTTTTTGATGTAGCATTGGGCCACACGGAGCTGTTTTCAGTACTTCCTCTTGACTTTGTGCTCCAGGGCCGTATGTGGTTTTAGGGATCAAATCAAATCTGGGTTAACCATATGTAAGGCAAGCACTTTGCCCACTCTGATTTTTTCTAGGCCCTTCTTTTTATTTGGGGGAAATTGGTTTTGGGGTCACACTCCAGATGTGCTTCAAGGGCTATTTCTGACTCAGAAATCAGAAATACTCTTGGCAGTGCTGAGGGGATCATATGGGATGCTGGTGGTTAAACCTGGGCTGGCCACTTGACTTTACCCACTGACACAATCAAGGCCCCTTACTTTTCTTCCATCCTTCCTCTTACAGTGCCTATGGAAACTGTGTCCCAGGCAGCAAACCTCTCATACAGCAGGCCATGGCCAAGATCATGAAGGCGAACCCTGCCCTGTATGTGTTACGTGAGCTGAACCGAAGGGGCTGCAGCTCTATTCGTCTGAGCCCACTGAGCCCTACTCTGTCCTCGCAGAACTACGGCGAGCTCTTCTCCAACCAGATTATCTGGTTTGTGGATGACACCAACGTCTACAGAGTGACTATCCACAAGGTGAGCTCGGCAGCAGCTGGAAGTGTGGGAGAGTAACAGGGCAGATGGGCTGTATCTCGTGAGGGCAGGATGGTTGTGTCTGGGCCATGCTGACTAACGTGATCTTTCTTTAGACCTTTGAAGGAACTTGACCACCAAGCCCATCAACGGGGCCATTTTCATCTTCAATCCACGCACAGGGCAGCTGTTCCTCAAAATTATCCACACGCCAGTGTGGGCCGGGCAGAAGCGTTTGGGGCAGGTAAGTAGGGAAGGAGACCTTGGACACTTGCTGCCCTTTATTTTTAGAGGTGGGTATATATTTTTTAACTTTTTTGTTTGTTTTGTTTGCCTGGGCCAGCATGTTTGGTGCCTTTGGGGCTATACCTAGTAACGTTTGGGAAGCCTTGTGATGCTGGATAGTGACCCCTAAGCCCCCGGATACTGGGTATTGACACCTAAGCCCTCTGATTTTGGGCACTGACTCCTAAGCCCTGTGGTGCCGTGTACTGACTCCTACACCTGCGGTACTGGGCAGGTGTACTGCGGTGCCCCTAAGCCCTCTGGTGCCGGGTACTGAGCCCTAAGCCTGTGGTGCTGGGTACTGACCCCTAAGCTTTCTGAGACTGGCCCCTGACCCCTAAGCCCTCTGATGCTGGGTACTGACTCCTAGGCCCCGCTGCCGCCCTCTGATGCTGGATACTGATCTCTAAGCCCTCTGATGCTGGGTACTGACCTCTAAGCCCTCTGATGCTGGGTACTGACGCCTGAGCCCTCTGATGCTGGGTACTGACGCCTGAGCCCTCTGGTGCTGGGTACTGACCTCTAAGCCCTCTGATGCTGGGTACTGCGCCTAGGCCCTCTGATATTGGATACTGACCTCTAAGCCTGTGGTGCTGGGTACTGACGCCTGAGCCCTCTGGTGCTGGGTACTGACGCCTGAGCCCTCTGGTGCTGGGTACTGACTCCTAGGCCCTCTGGTGCTGGGTACTGACCTCTAGGCCCTCTGATATTGGATACTGACCCTAAGCCCTCTGGTGCTGGGTACTGACGCCTGAGCCCTCTGGTGCTGGGTACTGACGCCTGAGCCCTCTGGTGCTGGGTACTGACGCCTGAGCCCTCTGGTGCTGGGTACTGACCTCTAAGCCCTCTGATGCTGGGTACTGACGCTTGAGCCCTGTGATGTTGGGTACTGACGCCTGAGCCCTCTGGTGCTGGGTACTGACGCCTGAGCCCTCTGGTGCTGGGTACTGACGCCTGAGCCCTGTGATGTTGGGTACTGACGCCTGAGCCCTCTGGTGCTGGGTACTGATGCCTGAGCCCTCTGGTGCTGGGTACTGACGCCTGAGCCCTGTGATGCTGGGTACTGACGCCTGAGCCCTGTGATGTTGCATGCTTGTGCCTCTCTACGTGACCACACATAGAGTGTATGTGCACAGGCTTGGTTGGTGGCCTTTACTCTTGCTTTGGGGTCACACCGGGCAGGACTTGGATTTCTCCTGGCTCTGTGCCTGGCGGTGCCAACAGGGCCTTTGATGCCAGGCAGACACTCCCACTCTGGGCCATCCCACCAGCCCTCCTAGCTCTATTTTTTTTTTTTTGCTTTTTTTGGGGGGTCACACCTGGCAATGCTCAGGGGTTACTCCTGGCTCTGCATTCAGGAATTACTCCCGCAGTGCTTGGGAGACCATATGGGATGCCGGGATCGAACCCCGGGTTGGCCACATGCAAGGCAAACACCCTACCCACTGGACTATCGCCTGACCACCCCCCCCCCCCAGCTCTCTTTGACCATACTAGCAAGCATCGTCTTTCTATAGGGAACAGACATCCTTTATCCTTTCAGTGCCACTCTGACCTCATCTCCTTCAGTCCTGGCACAGTTCCTAAGCTTCTTAGATTAGATGGTCTCTGGCTGGGCTGGGACCTGGCCGGCTGCACTTCTCTTCCTTCACAGCAGGCCTTCTCTTGAGATCAGGTCAGGATTTGAGAGTCTTGACCTTACGCTTAGAATCTCCGGCTCTGAATTTTGCTCATAGAGCTACCTTTTTTTTCCCTCAGTAGCACCAGGCATTGAGCCCAGAACCTTACCCAAGTGAAGTAGGTGCTCTGCCATGCAGCCATATCCCAGACCCTTTGTTGCAGGGTGTTATGGGGGTGTGGAGCCATACCCATGGTGCTCAGGGGACCATGTGGGGTATTGCTTTTTGGGTCACACCTAGTGATGCTCAGGGGTTACTCCTGGCTCTGTGCTCAGGAATTACTCCTGGCACTGCATGGGGGACCGTCTGGGATGCCAGGGATCGAACCCAGGCCGGCTGCATGAAAGGCAAACGCCCTACCCACTGTGCTATTGCTCCGGCCCTGTGCCCTAAATTTCTGTGCCATCTCTCTTTCCCCGCCCACAGATCTTTTTTGTGACCTTGAATTTCTTTGGTTAGGTGTATGTGGTGTGTAATTTGCGAGAGGGTTGTGAGGAGGTCCTTGCTCCACCCTCTGGGGCAAGGCCATTTGACACAGTTTCTCAGCTTGAAGTAGCATCACATTCAGTAACAGTAGTCATAGAATCACTTGGAGACTCCAGTGATAATACAGTGGGTAGGTGCTTGCCTTTCACGCAGCCAAACCGGCATCCCATATGGTCCCCTGAGCACCACTGGGTGTGGCCCAATAACCCAAATAAATACATAACAGTGCATACAATCAAAAAAAAAAGCAAAAATGTTTGTTCAAATAAGCACTGTCCAAAGGTGGCACCCGGCATAGCAGCACTTGGATTGGGGCAAGATGGGCTCCTCTGGGCTGGAGCGACAGCACAGTGGGTACGGCTATTTGGTCCCCCGGCATTGCATAAGGTCCCTGAGCACAGCCAGTAGTAATCTGGAGTGCAGAGCCAGGAGTAACCCTGAGCATCCTCAGGTGTGACCGTGAAAAGAGTGGCTCCTCTGTGTTTGAGTTGGTCGCCTGTGTGGACGCTCATCCCTGTCTCCTCTCACTCGTAGCTAGCCAAGTGGAAGACGGCTGAGGAAGTGGCGGCTCTGATCCGCTCTCTGCCCGTGGAGGAGCAGCCCAAGCAGATCATCGTCACCAGGAAGGGCATGCTGGACCCGCTGGAGGTGTGTCGCTGCACGGGGCTGCCAGCCGGCCGGGCTGACGCCGAAGGTGCACTTGCTAATCCCACGCCTTGTCTTGCCTCAGGTGCACTTGTTGGACTTCCCCAATATTGTCATCAAGGGGTCAGAGCTCCAGCTCCCCTTCCAGGCTTGTCTCAAGGTGGAGAAATTTGGGGACCTCATCCTGAAAGCCACAGAGCCCCAGATGGTTCTCTTCAATCTCTATGACGACTGGCTAAAGACCATTTCATCGCACACAGTATGAAGCTGTCATGGGAAGAGAGTGTGGGCTGGGGAGTGTGGGCTTGGAGACACGGGTGGGACCCTGCAGCATTTCCCACAGGCCCCAAGCTAAGGTCGTCCGAGTGGGCAGCAGTGCTGGTCCTGTGCACGAAGCTTGTCTCGGGGGCTGCGGCAGCCCAGAGTCGGGGACACTCCGAAATGGGGCCATCCTTGTTCTGACCTAACCCCCTGTGCCGCCCCTTCCCCAGGCTTTCTCCCGCCTCATCCTGATCCTTCGTGCCCTGCATGTGAACAATGACCGGGCCAAGGTGATCCTGAAGCCAGACAAGACGACGATCACGGAGCCGCACCATATCTGGCCCACGCTCACTGATGAGGAGTGGATCAAGGTCGAGGTGCAGCTCAAGGACCTCATCTTGGCTCGACTATGGCAAGAAAACAAGTGAGTGTTCGGAGGGGTAGACCCAAGTTCCCAGCAGAGCAAGGGGGCAGGAGCGAGTACAGCAGGAGGGCGCTTAGACTTGCACACAGCCAACCCGGTTCGATCCTCAGCATCCCAAAGGTCCCAAGTCCCCCAGAAGTGATCCCTGAGTGAGCACTGTGTGCCGCCAGCCCCCACCCCCAAATAGTGAAAGGAGTAGTGCTGTAGTTTGAAGAGGACGGGGCTTAAAGCAGTTGCCTTGCACACACCCATTTGATGCCCTGAACATAGCCAGGAGTGATCCCTGAGTGCAGAGCCAGGGGTCAGCCCTGAACACCGAGTGGCCCCAAAACAAAACAGAAAAGTTCCAGTATCTGGAGCCCAGGTACCACTGCCGATAGTACACACATACACTCCCATCTCCCTGTTACTGTCACAACAATAAATGCCCGCAGAGCTGCCTACCCCTGCAGTGTTGCCAGCGCCAGCTCCAGTTGAGAGTGTTCTGGGCTCAGTGGTGACAAGGCTGTGCTAGGGCGCCAGTGAGGAGCAGTGGACAGGGCCAGATCTCCTGGCGGGTTCCACCTTCATTGCCTTTCACTGCCTCTCGCGCCTCCCCGAGGGTCGGTCATCTGGATCATGCTTATAGGCTCGCCCATCCCACCGAGCTTCATGCTTGCCCCCTGCGGCATAGTGACTGAGGAGGTGGGACCCTTCAGACCAACCCCCACTGTCCACTATTCCCACAGTGTCAACGTAGCGCTCACTGACACAGTCGGAAATCCGGGACATCATCCTGGGCATGGAGATCTCGGCGCCGTCCCAGCAGCGGCAGCAGATCGCGGAAATCGAGAAGCAGACTAAGGAGCAGTCGCAGCTGACGGCAACGCAGACACGCACTGTCAACAAGCACGGAGATGAGATCATCACCTCGACCACCAGCAACTATGAGACCCAGACGTTCTCCTCCAAGACTGAGTGGAGAGTCAGGTACAGTCAGCCGCAGCAAAGCGATGGAAAGTGCTCGTAGGGCCCTGAGATGCTGGCCTGGAGAAGTGCTGACCTTCCCACCTGTTTTCAGGGCCATCTCAGCTGCCAATCTGCACCTGAGGACCAATCACATCTACGTCTCATCTGACGACATCAAGGAGACCGGCTACACTTACATCCTCCCCAAGAATGTGCTTAAGAAGTTCATCTGCATATCTGACCTCCGGGCCCAAGTGAGTCCTTTGCTTGGCCAGCCACAGTGCAAGCCCGGTTGTTGTTTTGGGTTTGTTTCGTTCTGGAGGGTGGCCCCACTCCTACCTCTGTTTGGGGTTGCTGCTGCCGGTGCTCCAGGACTGTGGAACTGGGAATTGATCTGGCCTTCTGCATGCAGTCGCTGTGCTTCGGGGCGTTCTCTTTCCAGCTCCAACATTTTCTGTGTCTAAAGCTCATCTGAGATTTCCTGGAGTGGGGTGCTGGGCGCAGGATAAAGTCAGATGCAAGGTTCTGCGAAGTGTGGCATCAAACATAACCCAGCTGTGGCAATTAGGAAAATGATGTGGGGGCCAGGCAATGGCTGGAAGGGCGGGAGCACTCCCCAGTGCCGCGTGGTCTCCTCAGTAATGCACTCCCCACGCCACCCCACCCGCGCTGTCAAGTGTGGCCCAAGAATGAGGAAGAGAATGGTGGATGGTGTCTTACATATCCAACAGTAATTGGACCGGGAATAAACCACAGGTTGACAGGTCAGACAGATTGCTCAGAGGGCTGCCTCAAAAAAACAAAACAGGAACTTAGGGTCATGAAAGACCCTACAGTGAGTTAAGGCACTTTTCTTGTACATGGCTGACCACAGTTTGATCCCCAGCTCCACGTGTGGTCCCCTGAGCTCTGCCAGGTATAGTTCCGCAAAATAATAAAAGGGCCGAGCAGATACGGTGTTTGCTCCTGCATGTGGCTGGCTCAGGTTCAATCCCCAGCATCCCATATGGTCCCCGAGCCTCACCAGGTTTGACCCAAAAAAGCCAAAACAAAATAAAAAATTAAAAATTTGAGGGCCAGAGAGATGATGCATAGAGTAGGGCATTGTTCTTGCATATGGCTAATCTGTTTTTTTTTTTGGGGGTGTCACACCCAGCAATGCTCAGGGGTTTCTCCTGGCTCTGCACTCAGGAATTACTCCTGGCGGTGCTCAGGGGGACCATATGGGATGCCAGGGATCGAACCCAGCCAGTATGGGCTGACCACGTGCAAGGCAAACGCCTACCTGCTGGGCTATCGCCCCGGCCCCTATGGCTAATTTGGTTTTGATCCTTGGCACACACAGGGTCTCCTGAGCACTGCTGGATGTGGCCCCAACTCCATCCCCTAACTAATTTTAAAAAACTTTAGCAGAAAGGAAATATTTGCACAACTTGGGACTTAGGGAGATAGGGCCAGGGGAGCATGTTTCTCATGCACAGGGACCTAGGTTCAGTTCCAAGCACAACGTCGTCCCCAGCACTGCCAAGTGTAGCCCTGCAGAGCCCCAAGCGCTGCCAGGTGTGGCTGTGGTGTTCCCCCTCTGCTCAGGAGGCCTCCCGAGGAGAAGCTGGGGTTTTGTGTTTTTTTTTTTGGGTCACACCCAGTGACGCTCAGGGGGTTAGGTTACTCCTGGCTCTACACTCAGGAATGACTCCTGGTGGTGCTTGGGGGACTGCATGGGATGCCGGGATGGAACCCTGATAGGCCATGTGCAAAGCAAACGCCCTACCCACTATCACTCAGGGCCCCAGGTGTTGTTTTAGCATAATTCACATAATGGATCAGTGTGTAGAAACAGGAAATTCATGAATACCGAATTTAAAGTAACTAGGAGGCTGGGGAGATGTCTCAAAGAACTGAAACGCGTGCCCGTAACTGGGAGCCGGGCTCACTCCCAGGGACCTAATCGTCCCCTGATGCCATCAGGAGCCGACTCCTGAGACTGTGAATGGTGTGATCCCTCTTCAGAACAAAACTGTAGATAAAAGGCAAAGACTAAAAAGGTAGGGAGGGTTGGGAATCTGAATAGGGCACGTACCAATGTGCTCAGCTATGCGTGTGGTCCCTGGCACCTTGTCACAGCCAAGAGTAATGGCACTGGTAGCCCCAAGCTCTGCTGGCCTGAGCATCACCGAGTCATCACGACTTCCCTTCCAGAACATGAAGGTAGTTTAGAAAAGGAACTTTAGGGATGGAGAGGTGATGCAGCGGGTAGCGTGCTTTCCTTACGCTCAGCCAACCTGTCTGATTCCCAGCACACCATGTGCTCCCCTAGGTAAGCCCTAAGCAGAGCTAGGTGTGGTCTTGACACCCTTGTCTTCAGATTGCAGGGTACCTGTATGGGGTGAGTCCCCCAGATAACCCTCAGGTGAAGGAAATCCGCCTGCATCGTGATGGTGCCGCAGTGGGGCACCCACCAGACTGTGCACCTGCCCGGCCAGCTGCCCCAGCATGAGTACCTCAAGGTCAGTGCCGAGGGCCTGGGGCCCCTGCTGCCGGGCATGGGGTCCGGGATTGGCTCTCGCCAGGTGGGCTTGTCTGCAGCCGTCCCTGCTCTCCGCCTATAGGAGATGGAGCCCTTGGGCTGGATCCACACGCAGCCCAACGAGTCCCCTCAGCTCTCACCCCAGGATGTCACCACCCATGCTAAAAATCATGGCCCGACAATCCATCTTGGGACGGCGAGAAGACCATCATCATCACCTGCAGGTAGGCAGGGCCCTGAGAGGCGGCGTTGCCAGGGCTGGACAGGCTCTTCAGCACAAGGCCCAAGAGGTTGGCTGAGCTTGGACGGCCCTTATTCCTCTCCAGCTTCACCCCCGGCTCCTGCACACTGACCGCCTACAAGCTGACCCCCAGCGGCTATGAGTGGGGCCGCCAGAATACAGACAAGGGCAACAACCCCAAGGGCTACCTGCCTTCCCATTATGAGAGGGTCCAGATGCTGCTCTCAGATCGCTTCCTTGGGTTCTTTATGGTCCCTGCTCAGTCCTCGTGGAACTACAACTTCATGGGTAAGTGCAGGAGCACGGGAAGGGGCTGGGGCCAGGATGTGGCCTGTGGCAGAGCACCTGCCTTGCATGCGCACCCCAAGAAGGGGGGTGGCAGCTAGAGCCTCACCCTGACTTCATACTTGGGAGTGACCCTAGCTTGGTTCTGGCCCAGGGCCCAGGCTGGTGAGTCAGGGGAGCCTCATTAACTCTGAACTTTCTTGTACCTTCAAGGTGTCCGGCACGATCCCAACATGAAGTATGAGCTGCAGCTGGCAAACCCCAAGGAATTCTACCACGAGGTGCACAGGCCTTCCCACTTCCTGAACTTTGCACTCCTGCAAGAGGGCGAGGTTTACTCTGCAGACCGGGAGGACCTCTATGCCTAGACGGTGCCCACGGCCCCCTGCCACCGACTCCCCAGAGGCCTGGACGGTGCCGCACCGCGCTCTGCTACAGACTTCCTCAAAGGCTAGGGCCTTTGCCCCCAGACCAGCTGGTGACATTCAGCAGCTGGGCCCCTTCCTATTTTGTGCTTATTGTGTTGTTACTGATCCTCTGGTGTCTTGTAATCCTGAACGAAGTGTAATAAAATTTTTGTATAAATAGGAAGTACTTGAGGGTTTCAGCTTTTCTTCTACCCTAGAAGTGCAGATTTGGGGGTGGGTCTGTGAACTGCCGGGAGTGGGGCTGCGAGGGCCGAGCTGGTGAGCTTTGCTGATGGCCTTTTGGGGATCTTCACGCCTCTGAGCGTCTCTTGGAGGCTTGTCAACTTTTGAGCCTTGCAGCTCCGCGGCAGGTTCTCTGTAGCAGTGGTGGCCCTGCTGGTAGGGGACAGGCCCCGGGCTGGACAGCGGCCCGCTGGCCTCTCACCTTTGCCTGGTGTGCTTGGCAGCCACTGCGCCACAGTAACTTCAGACGCGGGGTGGAGCCTGGGCCGGGCACCCAGTGGGGGAGGGCTTGAAATGACCCCTTGGAGGCCTGGCCCCGGGCCGGCGGTGCGACTTCCTGTGACCTTGGGGGCTTGTCGGCGCAGGGCGCGGGGCTGAGAGCCTTGCCCCGGCCTGGCTGTCCCCTGACTTGCTCTCCCCCTGCCCGCCACCCCGCCCTCTGCCGCCGCGATCCTTCCTGGCCTGGGCTGCCCGGCTCTTTCCTGTCGCGGGTGGGGGGTGGGGAACTGTCGCGGGGCACATGGAGGCCCCCGGCGCCCAGTCCTGGGGGCCTCGGGGGGGCGGCGGCGGGGCGGGGACGGCCGCGGAGCTCGTGTACCACCTGGCGGGGGCCCTGGGCTCCGAGCTGCAGGAGCTGGCGCGCCGCTGCGGGCCCGAGGCGGCCCTCGGGGCTGGTGCCGCTCGTGGTGCGCGCCCTGGAGCTCCTGGAGAAGGCTGCGGTGGGGCCCAGCCCCGACTCGGTGAGTCGGCGTCCCCCGACCGCGCGGCCTGGGGCGCCGAGAGCCCTGACGCCGCTCAACCCCGTCCGCAGCTGCAGGCGTCGGCGCAGCAGGCCGAGCTGGAGCTGCGGCGGCTGCGGGAGGAGAACGAGCAGCTGCGCGCAGAGCTGCGCTCGGGACCCCAGGGTGAGCGCAACGGGCCGGCAGGCGCGGGGCGGCCGGGGCGGCGCGGGAGCTGCGGTCTAAGAACGCCCCTTCCTCAGAGGAGCGCGCTCTGCTGCGGCGACTCAAGGAGGTGACGGACCGGCAGCGGGACGAGCTGCGAGCGCACAGCCGGGACCTGCTGCAGCGAAGCCAGGAGACCGAGGCCGTGAGAGCGGGGCCGCGCGGGCCGGGCGGGCCGGGGCGGGGCGGGCCGGGGCGGGGCTTCCTGGGACCCAGCGCCCCGCCCACCCACTTCCGCTCCGCCTGCAGCTGCAGGAGCAGCTTCAGCGCCTCCCTGCTGGTCAATACGGAGTTGCGGCACAAACTGGCGGTCGTGGAGACCCAATTGCGCTCGGCACGTGACCGCGAAAGGGAGCTTCAGCGGGTTCCAGAGCCCGCCGCACCCCGACCCGAGCTCGATTCTGAGGCTGCGGGACCGTCGGGGTCCACTGAGGAGCCGGTGAATGCCTGAGGAGGGCAGGGGACCCAGAGTTTGATGCACTGCTTACCTGCTCCTCCAGTAAATTGGAAGGGAGCCCCGCCACTCTGCCCCAGTCTCAGCCGGGGCACGGCGGGTAGGGTCTCTGTTGCAGGGTCCTTGCCCACGACTCTCCCCGCCGGTCACTTCCTCTAACCATCCTGGGGTGGCCTGCTGGCCGGGGAGGTCTAACTGGGGGAGGGTAGGAGTGGAGGGAACGCCTCGTGAGGCTGGGGCTACTCTGCCCCTTGCAGTAGTCAATTCCGACATAGCACAGCGGGTAAGGTGCTTACCTTTCAGCGTTGACCCGGGTTCCATCCCCAGCATCCCATATAGCCCCTGAGTTCGGTCACAAATGATTCTTGAATGCAGAGCCAAGAATAATCCATGAGCATCACTGAATGTGGCCCCAAAACCAACTAAAAAAAAAAAAAAAAAGAGGAGGGGGCCGGAGCGATAGCCCAGCGGTAGGGCATTTGCCTTGCACGCGGCCGACCCATGCCGGCCTGGTTTGATCCTCGGCATCCCATATGGTCCCTCGAGCACCGCCAGGAGTAACTCCTGAGTACAGAGCCAGGAGTAACCCCTGAGCATTGCCGGGTGTGACCTAAAAAAGCAAAAAAATAAATAAATAAATGAAAATTTTAAAAACGGAGTCATTCAGGCAGTGCCTAAAGGACCGCAGTGCTGGGGATAGGCCTGAAGCGTGAGCTGTGCTTTGAGCTGTCTCCCTGCGGAGGGCCCCTCTAACCAAGCCTGTCCTCGGCGCAGGTGGGTGCTTCTCAGCAACCAGGCTGCCCTTCCAAGGCAGAGCCATGCGCCGGCTTCAGTCGAGAAGAGGTTGAGCAGATACTCAAGGAGCGGAATGAGCTCAAGGCCAACGTATTCCTGCTGAAGGAGGAGCTGGCCTATTTCCAAAGGTGAAGACCCCGCTGGGCGCCACTCACACCAGCTCCTGGGCCCCACGGGCCCTCCTCTGCCTTTGCTTCACTAATGTGACATGGGCCAGACCCTGGGGGCACTTATCATGTAGTCCCTGGCCCCTGGGTTTCATCCAGATCAGGAACGAGGGGCACGTGGCGGTTCCATGCAGTTCTCAGTGGCTGCAGATAGCTCAAAGGCTGAACACAGGCTTTACATGCAGGAGCCCCGGTTCGATCCCGCACCTCCTGGTCCCTGAAATGCCGTTGTAACAACCTCTGGGCACAGAGCTGGGAATAGCTTCTGAGTACTGCCAAGTGTGGCCTGAAAATCAAAGAAGTGTTCCCAGGAGGGTTGAAAGCTGAACAAGGACTGAGGGAAAATTAGGATTTCCAGAAAAGGCGTTATGGGGCCAGTATCAAGTAGGGCACTTGCCTTGCAAGTGGCCACCCTGCTTTAATTCCCGGCATCCCAAACGGACTCTCAAGTACCAGCAGGAGTGATTTCTGGAGCAGAGCCGAGTAACCTCTGAGCACCACCAGGCTTGGCCCAAAACAAGCCATAAAAGGAGGGTAACCGAAGAGATACCACAGAGGGAAAAGCAATAGAATGTGACCAACGTGTGTTTGGTTCTGAGCACCGCGGCGTATGTGACCTCCAGAGCAAAAAACAAAAAGGGAGGGAGGCAACTCGTGACAGGCACTAGAGGTGAGACCTTTGGGCATCCCTCCTGCTTCCTCTTGTCTCCACCTTCTCTGCAGGGAGCTTCTCACGGATCACCGGGTCCCTGGGCTTCTGCTGGAAGCCATGAAGGTGGCTGTCAGGAAGCAGCGGAAGAAGATCAAGGCCAAGATGTTAGGAACCCCAGAAGAAGTGGAGAGTAGGTCAGTCCCTGGTTCCAGTTCCACCTGCCTCCTGCTGACCCCACTAACCTGGCCTGGCCCTCCTGAACTCAGCTGCTGACTCCTTTTGTCTCCTGACCCTTCCTGGTCATCTGCTGAATCACCCCAAACCTGTCCCCCCTGGGAACCTACTCATCCAGCCTAATCACACCGAGACTGTCACCTAGTCTTGTCGACTCCTGCAAAGCAGGCCCGGTCACCCTCCTGGGCTTGTTGACCAGCCTGCTGTGCCGAGCCTGCCGCCCTGGCCTGTCCTGTGGTTCAGCCTGTTTTGGTTTGACTCAACTTTTTTTTTTGCATTTTGGGTCACACCTGGCAATGCTCAGGGGTTACTCCTGGCTCTGCACTCAGGAATTACTCCTGGTGGTGCTTGGGCGACCATATAGAAGGCCAGGGATTGGACCTGGGTTGGCCGCATGCAAGGCAAACGCCCCCCCGCTGTGCTATCGCTCTGGCCCTTTGATCCAACTTTCTAATCTGCTTGATCATGTTTTGGGCCCACTGCTGTGGACCGGTCACCCGAGCCTGCTGTCCTGAGCTGGCACCCTTCTCTCTGGGTTCCGCTGCGCCCATGAGCCATGCTTGTCTGCGGATGCCGTTTCTCTGTGCTCATTTCCATTCCCGTCTCTGTTGGATCTGTGTTTCCGTGCTGCACCTTTGCCAAGGCCTGCTGCGGGGCCGGGAGGCCGAAGCCTCAAGACGTCGTCTCTGTGCTGAGCTTCCTCTGCTCCAGGCTGGGGCTCTCTTACTCGCACTGCCCGGCAGGGCCGACTCGGGCTGTGCAGAAGCCTGAGCCCCTACATCTCTCTCTGCCTCAGCGATGATGAAGATGACTCATGGCTCCTGCTCTCCGACGATAAGGAAGACCCCCGGCCCCTGAGTCCAGAATCCAGAATTTGTATGTTGGGGGAGGAGTCGGGTGGGGTGGGGAGGGGGCCCTGCTGGGTCTTCCCCACATGCTCTTCCTGCTCCCTGATTCCAGGCCGCTGTTCCCTGCAGTTGCCCCTTCAGACTGTCCCATCCACGGCTCCTGCCCCCTGGCTCAGGGAGAAGCTCAGACTCTTGTCACTGTCCCCACAGCTTTGGCCTATGGTATCGTGGTGCGGCAGAGGCCCCTGAGGCTGAGACCAGCAGCACCGCCTCCTGCACTCAAGGGGCAGAAGAGGAGACCCCACAGCCACCGTCCCTGGCGCCCATGGGCAGCCTGGCAACCCCCAGCTCCTGACTGGCCCTACACCAGTTTCATTGAACATTTGGGGCAGGACGGGTCTCAGATGTCCCCGGGCCAGACACTGGAGCCTGGCCACTAATGGATGTGTGACCTCAAATGAGGACAGGGCTCTGTTTTAGCCACACTTCCCTTAATCCAGGCCATGACAGGAGGGCAGCCACCTTCCTTCCCATGCCATCCCGGTGCAAATGTAAGCTCTTCTCTCCTGCCCCGTGGAACCGAGGGCCATCACCTGCTCACGCCATGGTCTGAGCAATTCTAATAAAGCCCACGATGCCCAGAAACAGCTGTGTCTTTCTGTGTGCCTCCCGCCAGCCATGGGGCACCGGAGGCCTAGGCCTGAGTGCTGCCTGGGTTGGTTGTCACTGAGTCCTCTTCCCTCTTCAACTTCCCTTTGGGAAGTCAGGGCCCCTGGGGCCCCCACCTCAGCCAGCCCCTTGCCTGTCCCCATTGTCCCGGAAAGGTTTCACTCTTCCTGCCCCTCCAGGCTAAAAGCCAGCCCCACTAGCCCCCACTCTGGCCCGCCCCTCTCAGGGAGGTGCCTCAGGGCAGCCCAGCCCTCCGGCCTGGTTTCCTCAGGAAAAGCCTTGGAAGGAAGCAGGGAGGGGTTGTGGGCAGTGGGGGCCAGACGAGCCCCGCCCTCCGGCTGCACCGGCCGCCATGGCACCGGGGCTGCTGCTCTGGCTGCTGCTGCTCCTGAGCGAGGGTGCCCGGGGTCTGAGCTGGACCCCTCGGGGCAGCACGTCTGCAGGGCCAGTAGGTGGGTCTGGGGGAAGCATGTGGGGTGGAGTGGCTAAACTGGTGGTGAGGAGCTGGGAGGAGAGAGTGGGGGTGCGGCCAGGGGCACAGGCTGAGGGCAGTGGGGGAGACCGATGGTGGGAAGGCAGAGAAGACAGGGACGGGCTTGGGGGACCCGGGCTGTGACCTGGGCTAAGCCGGCCTGAGGTGGGGGGAGGATGCTGCCCCAGTACCAGCCCAAGATGGTGAGACGGACCGGCTGAGCCAGGCTGCCCTCGGCTGACCCCACGCTGCCCCACAGCCCCTCGGCCGAGCTCCAGTGCTGCCCAGGCTGGAGGCAGAAAGATGAGGAGTGCAGCATCCGTGAGTAGCCAGGACGGACCCCAGCGGGGACGGGAAGGCAGTGCGGGACCCCTTCCTTCCTACCCTCCTTTCCTCTCCCTCCTGTGACAACCCCGCCCCAGCCAGACGGAGCCTGGAGCCAGTGGGGGCAGAGAGTCTCCCTGGGAGCCCCCTAAGCCTTCCAACCTGGGTGGGGGCTTTTCCAGCCATCTGTGAGGGGCCCGACGCCTGCCGGGAAGAGGAGGTGTGCGTGAAGCCAGGCCTCTGTCGGTGCAAGCCCGGATTCTTTGGGGCCCGGTGCGACTCCCGTGAGTCCCGCGTCTGCTGGAGGGTGAAGGGGACGGGATGGGGGGACCACCCCCAAGCCAGAGGGGGCAGTGTTCAGCCTCAAGCCCTGGGGCAGGAAGTGACGCTCTCCTAGGAGATGTCCTGAGTCATCTGTGCAGTGACCTGTGCCACAAAGCTCCACCCAGGGACCCAAAGGCGCCTCACTTTCCTTCCTAACTTCTGAGAAACAGAGTAGGCAGTTCTCCATCACCCCCTAGAATGAAGGAGCCCCGGGGTAGGGGTTGCATGCCCTCTCTGGGGGGAAAGGAGAGAGGACTGTTGGATGCATGGTCAGAGGGTGGACACCTGGAGCCAGAGTTGAGAGGAAATGGGAGGTGCTGTCTGTTGGGGTCCCTCCATCCTTTGAGAGAGCTGGGAGGGGGTAGAAGCCCGCCCACCTGTGTTCCCTGGCTGACCTGTCCACCGGGGTCTTTGTGTTCTGGAGTTTAAGGCGGGGAGCTGGGGTCACCGCTCAGGCTTTGTCAAGGACAGGAAGTGAGCTGGGGGGCCAGGGTCTGCCCAGGCTCTTGGAGGACAGACCTGGCCCCTCCCTTTTCTTATGTAAAGGGCGCACAAAACGGGGACGCCCCTCCATTCCTTCTCACTCTGCCCTCCCCGCGCCCCCACAGGCTGCCCGGGCCAGTACTGGGGCCACGACTGCCGTGAGATCTGCACCTGCCACCCGCACGGCCAGTGCGGGGCGGACACCGGGTGTGCCACTGCCAAGCTGACCGCTGGGGCGGCACTGCGAAGTTCCCGTGCACCTGCGGCCCGCACGGGCGCTGCGACCCGGCGACGGGCGCATGTCGCTGCGAGCCTGGCTGGTGGTCGTCTACTTGCAGCCGTCAGTGCCATTGCAACCTGGCGGCGGCGCTGCCTCCGGACACCCGGCGCCTGCCTGTGCAAGCAGGGCTGGTGGGGCCACCGCTGCACGTTGCCCTGCATGTGCAACGGCTCGCCGTGCTCCAAACAGTTGGGTCGCTGCATCTGCCAACCGGGTCGGTGGGGCCCTGAGTGCCTGCAGCAGTGCGGGGGCGCGCCGCTGCAACGCCGCCAATGGGCAGTGCACCTGCCCCGCAGGCTTCCATGCGCCCGCTGCGAGCTACCCTGCCAGCCCGGCACCTACGGGCGCAGTGCCGCGAAAGGTGAGCCCGACTTATCTGAGGACGGGGTGAAATGGGATGGGGCGGAGCGAGTGAAGGGCGAGGAAGAGATCCTGGATGCCCAAGACACAGCCGGGGATAGCGCAGAAGTTAAGGTGTGTCTCCTTTTTTTTTTTTTTTTTTTTTTTTTTTGGGTCACACCCGGCAATGCTCAGGGGTTAATCCTGGCTCTGCACTCAGGAATTACTCCTGGCGGTGCTCGGGGACCATATGGGATGCCGGGGATCGAACCCGGGCTGGCATGGGCGGCTGCGTGCAAGGCAAACGCCCTACCCGCTGGGCTATCGCTCCGGCCCCAAGGTGTGTCTCTTGCACGCTGCCCACCCCATCAGATCTCTGGCACCACAGGGTTGCCCAAGAACCACTGGGTGCAGTCCGGGAGCCCTCAGCACTGCTGGGAAGACCCAGGTAATCCTTAGGTAACTCCGAGACCTCCTGACCCTTGGCCCCACCATTGAACCTGGCGCTCCAGACCCCTTGAGCACTTCTTGGGAGACTCCAGCACCCTAACACTACACTATCACTATCACTATCACTATCACTATCACTATCACTATCTTCCCGTTCATCATCTATTTGCTAGAGCAGGCACCAGTAATATCTCCATATGTCCTGTCTCATGCTAGTAGAACCCAAAAGGCATCCGCTTGCTCCAGGAACATAAAGAGCCTCAAACCATTATATTAGGTCACGGAATGACCTAATATAAATGTTACTGGTATTTGGCATATCAAATACTACGAGCAGCTTGCCAGGCTTGCCGCAGGTGGCGTACTGTTGTAGTCACCTCTAAATAAAGCATATATTGATGAACCGTGCGCCGCTAGCGGCCTATCACCCTATCACCAGTGTTAATGAGCCCAAAGAAAAACAGATATGGTCCAGCGGGTAGGACCTTTGCCTTGCACGCAGCTGACCCGAGTTGGATCCCGGCATCCCATATGGTCCCCGAGCACCGCCAGGAGTAATTCTTGAGTGAAGAGCCAGGAGTAACCCCTGAGCATTGCTGGGTGTGCCCCCAAAAAAAAAAAGCAGAAAAACAAAGAATGAACTTTGTGCACCAGATAGTGCAAGGGGTCAGGCACTGGATTTACACACTAACCCTGGTTCTACCCTTGGCACCTCATATGGACCCCAGGTACTGCCAAGAGCAGTTCCTGAGCGCAGAGCCAGGAGCAAGCCCTGAGCACTGCTGGGTGTCAATTATATTCAAGTAAAACAGGAAAAATTGAATCATAATTTTTGTTTATTTATTTTTGTTTTGGCTTTTTTTTTGGGGGTCACACCCGGCAATGCTCAGGGGTTACTCCTGGCTCTGCACTCAGGAATTACTCCTGGTGATGCTCGGGGACCATATGGGATGCCGGGATCGAACCCAGGCCAGCATAGGCCGGCCGCGTGCAAGGCAAACGCCCCTACCCGCTCTGGCTCCTGTTTTGGCTTTTTTGATCACAACCGGCAATGCTCACGGGTTACTCCTGGCTCTGCACTCAGGAGTTACATTTGACAGTGCTCGGGGGACCATATGGGATGCTGGGGATCAAACCCTGGTCAGCTGCGTGCAAGGCAAACACCCTATACCATCTGTACTATTGCTCCAGCCCTTGTTTTTTTTTCTCTTTTCGGGTCACACATGACGGTGATCAGGAGTCACTCCTTGCTCTGTGCTCAGGAAACTCTCTTAGTGGGACCATATGGGAAGCCAAAAATCAAACCTGGGTCAGTCATGTGCAAGGCAAGAGCCCTACCTACTCTACTACTGCTCCCGCCAGAACGTTTCATTTTTATTCATCTCAGGGTTAGGGAGTAGGAGATAGAAGCTACAGATGTCTCAGATAACTGGGGTGGGGGGAGGGAGAGAGCGCCAGAGGAGAGCCCTGGGTGGGAAAGGCAGTCTGGGTTGGTGTCCTTAGGTTGCTCGGGCTGCTGGCTTCTGCTTTGACCCTGGGCACCCTGGGAGGAAGAGTGGGGCTTTTATTTATTTATTTTTGTTTTGTTTTTTTGGGTCACACCCGGCGATGCTCAGGGGTCACTCCTGGCTCTGCACTAAGGAATTACTCCTTGTGGTGCTCGGGGACCATATGGGATGCCAGGGATAGAACCGGGTCGGCTGCGTGCAAGGCAAACGCCTACCCGCTGTGCTATCGTTCTGGCCCCTGGAGTGGGGCTTTCAGAAGGGAAAGGCCATAACCCTTGCAGACCCTGCAGATACCACGAGAGCAGTGAAAGAGGTGCTGAACAAGCCACGCTGCCTGCCAGCACCCCGAATGCCTGGGGGCACCTCACCCCTCTGCTCCCAGGGTGCCCAGGAATCACTTCTCTTTCCAGCTGTGGCCACTGCAGGCACGAGGAAGCCTGCTCTGCAGACACAGGCAGCTGTCCATCCTGCGAGCCAGGCTGGAATGGGACCCGGTGCCACCAGCCCTGCCCGCCTGGTGCCTTTGGTGAGAACTGCAGACATCGGTGCCCCCACTGCTGGCTTGGGGAGGCCTGTCAGCCCGACTCTGGCCACTGTCTTCGCTGTGACCCTGGCTGGCTGGGGCTCAGGTGAGGACCGGGGGGGGGTGCACCTTCTTCAGGACCTTCCCTCCTTTCCTCTGGATCCCCAGTCTGTCTCCAGGGTTGCTGTGAGGCCTGGACAGAGGTTTCTATCCAGCTTCCCCGTCCCACCGCACTTCCTGCCCTCTGCCTCTTCTGAGGCCCCAAGTCAGTGCCCTGTTTGTAATGCAACTTCATTGGGGATCGATGGTGGGGATCCCCTGTGCGGGCAGCTGGGCCTGCGTCCCCCCTGGCTCACCTCGCCTTCCCTCAGGTGTGAGGACCCCTGCCCGGCTGGCACCTTTGGGGGAGGCCTGTAACTCTCTCTGCCCCCCCTGCATCCAAGGGGCCTGTGATGTGGTGACTGGGGAGTGTGTCTGCAGCGCTGGCTACTGGGGACCCAGGTGAGGGGCGCCCAGAAGGGACGCCGGGGCCTGACCAGGCTTTGGTGCTGTCTTGCTGATTTCTCTTCCTCGATTCTGCCTGTTCCTCATATCTACCCAGGGTCCTCCTAAGAACTAACACCTCCTTTCCTGGGGCCTTCTAAAGGAGGGTCTGAGTGACGTTGGACTTACCTGGCCGTGTCCCACAGTGATCTGGGGTGGGCTGCAGACCCCACACTTTGTTTCCTGGGAGCTTCCAGCCGCAGGACAGTGATGCCGCCTTTCCCAGCTTGGGGACACCCCCGGGATACAGGACAGTGTTATGAGAGGGAGAAGTCGAGGCTGAAGCAGGGCCGGGCTGGCACTGCCCAGGCCTCCAGGTTCTGAGGGCGTTTCTCAGATGCCCCAGGTGGCCATGGGTACCTTGTTGTTCTGGTACCCAGCTGTGCTGGGGTGGGCAAGTTGTGGACAGTGAGAGGCGGACCTTGTACCAAGTTATACTGTTGTACCAAGGAGACCGACACTGGGTGTTAGAAGCTTCTAGAAGACCAGCTTGGGGGGCTGTGGGGCTCTCTGGACACAGACTTAGCCTGTGACACAGGGTAGCAGACTGTGATTGGGCAGCACCCGGGAAGCCAGCCCAGCAGGGCATCAGGCACCGTGCCCAGAAAGCTCCCTGCCCCCCTTTGTCCTTCCTCACCCAGTCTCTGCCCGTCTCTCCCTGCCATCCTATAGCTGCAACACCTCGTGTCCATCTGGCTTCTATGGCAACAACTGCTCTGTCCCCTGCGAGTGCCCAGAGGGGCCCTGCCACCCTGTCTCCGGGGCCTGCCAGCTGGGTAAGGAAGGAGGGTGTGGGTGCAAAAAACCAGGGGACCCTTGGCAGGGGCTGCAGGGACCGGCCCTGGTGAGGGAGGCCAGACCCGCGTCAAAGACATTCCTATGCCTAAAACTGATTCGGATGTTTTAGATCCCCCAGCATGTAGCCACGCCCAGGCCCCCTGAGACGCCAAGGCGAGTCCAGGACATGAGCAGTCCATGTTGGGCTTGGGTTGGGTCAAGGCCTTAGAAACTGAGGGCAAGGGCCGGGCAATAGTCCAGTGG
>JAJIBD010014794.1:0-25747 GCA_021461705.1 Cryptotis parvus | reverse complement strand
GATAATGAATTTTATAATAGTTAATTGCCAAATTGAGAATCATTGGTTTCATAGCAAGAGAAGACTAGTAAAATATTATCAGCAAACTCATTTCCTCTTTAGTTTTCCAGTTATAACTGCTTGCTTATACTACTGGAATCCTTGAAACCATTGACATTTACATGAGCAAGCAAGGGAGGAATTTATAAGATGATTGAGCAAACTTACCAATAAACACTACATAAAACTTCCTATTTTAGAACCTGTGATATTTTTGGAAGCATTTGTTGGTTGTCTAACTTTAAGACTGTAATA
The DNA here is from genome assembly GCA_021461705.1 of Cryptotis parvus. Classification (NCBI taxonomy): domain Eukaryota; kingdom Metazoa; phylum Chordata; class Mammalia; order Eulipotyphla; family Soricidae; genus Cryptotis; species Cryptotis parvus. The sequence continues at coordinate 25,453 of JAJIBD010014794.1, read as the reverse complement.
TCTAATATCTAGTTTATCTTCCTGGAAAACAATACTATAATTTGTATGCCAACTACATTTTTACTGTGTTGGGAAGCTAAAATTGTATTAACTAGAATTAACTTTTTGGTCAGTAAGAACTATAATACGAGTTAAGATTCTAATTTCCTTTTATAATAATATATCTTCATAAGAAAAATTGATATAAGACTATCTTGTGGAACATTATCTATTTTAAAGCTAATTGCTTTTAATTTAAGTGAACACTGTATTTAATTTTAGAACCCTTTCTGCAAGTTGTTTGAGAAGCACAGTGCACAAGACTATTCTCGGAGCTGCCCACGGGCCAGCACAGGGCCTCACGGAAGGCTGGGGGAGGCTGGCGCTCGGCCTGCGCCGGGCCTCAGCTGACCATGGAACCCCGAGGAGGGCAGATGGGTTTTGGGAGTGGGCCCGTCGCCTCTGAGGGGTCCCGGAAGCAGCCGGATGAGACTCGCCCACCACACTAGCCACCATTTTTGCTGTCCGGACGCTGCGAAACGGCCTCAGACCAGATCAACAGAGCAAAGCCAGTTCGAGCCCAGGTAGGCGGCTCCAGGAGGCGGGAATCACCGGGAAGTCGTCAGTGGAGGCGTGGTCGTCCCTTCCCCCTCCATCTTGTCGGACCTGGTGGCCCTGCCGGCGAGCTGCCCACGGGCCAGCACAGGGCCTCACGGAAGGCTGGGGAGGCTGGCGCGCCGCCTGCGCCGGGCCTAGCTGACCATGGAACCCCGAGGAGGGCAGATGGGTTTTGGGAGTGGGCCCGTCGCCTCTGAGGGGTCCCGGAAGCAGCCGGATGAGACTTCGCCCACCACACTAGCCACCATTTTTGCTGTCTGGCGCGCTGCGAAAACGGCCTCAGACCAGATCAACAGAGCAAAGCCAGTTCCGAGCCCAGGTAGGCGGCTCCAGGAGGCGGGAATCACCGGGAGTCGTCCAGTGGAGGCGTGGTCGTCCCTTCCCCCTCCATCTTGTCGGACCTGGTGGCCCTGCCGGCGAGCTGCCCACGGGCCAGCACAGGGCCTCACGGAAGGCTGGGGGAGGCTGGCGCTCGGCCTGCGCCGGGCCTAGCTGACCATGGAACCCCGAGGAGGGCAGATGGGTTTTGGGGAGTGGGCCCGTCGCCTCTGAGGGGTCCCGGAAGCAGCCGGATGAGACTCGCCCACCACACTAGCCACCATTTTTGCTGTCCGGACGCTGCGAAACGGCCTCAGACCAGATCAACAGAGCAAAGCCAGTTCGAGCCCAGGTCGGCGTGGCGCAAGCGGCCTGTGGTCCACTAAAATAGTGAAACAGTGATGTCTTTTAATGCATTGCAGTCAACGAAGAGCAGGAAAGTTTGTTGGGAGGGAGATATAAAGAGGAGAGAAATGACATACAGAACTCGCCAAGTGGTTGGGAGTGCGGGAGCGGGGGGGGGGAGGTGGGGTCATTGGTGATGGGAGATGGGTTTGGGCGGAGGGTGCGTGTTGGAACTCTGTAGAACCAAAGCTCTACATAGCATCTTTCATTAAAAAAAAGGTGGAATCTTCCACAAACATGTGGGAATCAGTGGTTGGGTAGGACAGAGAAGAGAACAGTGTGCTAATATTTGTCAAAAATGATAATACCAGTCTAGAACTGAGCATTGAATATAGGAAAAAGATATACATGATGATCTCTGAATGTATGTATTGCAATCCACAATGTGTAAGAGAAGAGATAAAGAATTTGCCATAGAGGCGGGCTGGGGAGGGGGGAGGGAAGTGGGGACATTGGTGTTGGGAAATGGGCACTGGTGGAGGGATGGGTGCTGGAACACTGTATGACGGAAACCCAAACATGAACATCTTTGTAATTGTATATCACATGGCGGTGTAATAAAATATTAAAAAAAAAGACTATTCTCATTTGCAAACATGTAACACTACACAACTTTGTGTGTCATCTATGCCATGTTACTGTTTCTCTGCGGTGTCCCAGTATGTGCACTGCCAAAGCAAGAACTCTGTTCCTAATGATTCCATTTCCTTTCAGGGCTGCTACCCATCTGGGAAAAAGAGTATCACAAACTATCACTTTTTTTCTTTTGTTCTGTCACATTCAAGCCTGAGAAATGGCATCTCTATTAGTTGGCAGGGGCTAGTTTATTTGGTAGTAGTATCCAATCTTCCAAATTTCAGCAGCTAAGGAAAAAAAATCTTTTATTCATTCTGCTTGGCTCTAGTTGGTTGGCTGCAGCTCTGCTCCATGTCATCTTCACTCCCAGGATCCAGGCTAATGGAGAAGCTTTTCACTAGAAAATTGCCAGTTGTTGTGGAAGCTGGAAATGATAGAATGCTAAGACATTCTTTTTTTCTGAAAACTTCTGCTTCAAGTAATGTACGTTCCTTCCCACAGTTTATTTGTCACAGCAAGTCATATGCTTCTCGTGCATTCCACAGAGTGAGACTGTATAATTCTCTCCCCAAAAAGGCAGTTCATTTTTGTGAATAGTTGCACAATCTAGCAAAGCTTTAAAACTCTTACATTTTTCATAACAATTCTTGGAAGGAATATTTTAAAGCTCAGAGTCACACATTTTATATACAGAAAGTTATATCAAAACAAGGGCAGAAAAGAAACTCATGTTCTGAGAATGATGTTTGTACTTTGTTGTAAAGTATTTTCCCTCCAGTACACTTATGGACACACTATACACTATAATTCCTTACTGCTTATCTAGGTCTGCTCCTCTCAATGACTCCCCTTTTGCCCTGGAGTCAGAGTTAAGAGCTCAGCCTCCTTCCAGGAGCTCTGTGGGGGGGCAGCAGTGACAATATGTCTCTGCCAGCGAAGGCCACTGTCTTGTTGGTCTCTGTCCCTTTGTCCTGACCCAGACCTCACTGAGAGCAATGAAGATAAATAAATGTGGTTTCATGTAAAATGTTTTTACATGCAATGTTTCCTTAAAGAAATGGTTTAACAAAGGGAAGGAGCTTTTCTTCTAAAATGTGCTCTCTTGGCTAAGGACAGTGAAACTGGCATATTAATTAGCTCTCTTTTCTCAGAACTTGGTGAATTATTTAACATTCCATTTCATTTCATATGTGATAGTGCTAGTCATTATATTTTGGAGTCCAAAGCATGGAAATGACAAAACAAAAGTTATATTTAAAAGTTTAAAATAAATTTTTGTTTTTTAATTCTTCAATTTTTTTTGTTCAGTAATTTTTTAAACAATTTAGATAACATGGTTCAATAGTCTTAATGTTGATGGTTTTGATGTACAAAATCTCTGCACCTCCTGATGTCTAGTGCTCAAAACTTTCCATAAAGGTCCATATGTCACTTCTAATTTTTCTTATTGCCACTTCCTCCATGTATTGGGCATCTGAGTTTTATTCTACAAGTTATAGTATTATATTCTCCAAATTATAGTATAGTGTTTTATTCTCCAAGTTATAGTATTGAGTGTACCACCTACACAGCAGAGCTTGGCAAACTATCCGTGTTGTATTTGACATGCCAAAAACCAGTAAAAATTATAGACCTCATTCCCATGGCCTGAAGAAATGGTTTGAGGCTCTTTGTGTTTCTGGGGTGAGCAGATGCCCTTGGGCTACACGTGCTTGCAATAGGACATATGGAGATGTTACTGGTGCCTGTTCGAGCAATTCGATGAACAACAACAGGAAGACAAGTTATACAAGTGATAATATTGTCATCGTTCAATGATGTAGGATTACAGTCCTAGGCATTTCAGGTTTAACATCGAATTGTCTGGCAGGGAGCAGAGTTGAAATGTTTGCCCCCATTTCCAGTGCTCCTGGAGGCAGAACCTATCCCACCAGGGAACAGCTAATCCTCTGTGTTTTACTCTAACCTCTCCTTGTGTCCTTCTTCCCCTACCTGTTCCTCGCAGTATCTCCTAATCAGACACAGCAATTTACAAAGTTAACCTCCTCATGGCTTTGGATTTTGTATTGTAAGTGAAATATTGCTTTTCTCTTTATCTCCTCTCAGTTCAGAATGATCGTGTCTCTTAACGGCCAGCATTCCCTTAGATCTGCGACTGGGCATGACACATTCAAGCCTCAAGCTTCTTTGTAGTTTAGCCTTTTTCAGAAAACTGGCTTAGTCTGACCTCCTTAACCACCCTACTTTCTTCCATAATGTCACTTTCCCTGGGCATAATGAGAAATAATGAAAGATTTCCCACTCTCCCTGGGCATAAAGAGAAATCCATTGCCCATCTTGTATCATGTGACTTTGTGAGGCTGAGGTTTGCCTCATTTCTTACAAAAGCTTGTGAGAGCGGTATGGCCAGGGCTTACCACTGCAGCCTGCTTCCACAGGTCATTACGTTCAGGGTAAAGTGTTCCATGACACATTGCCTAAGGGCGAGGTGGAGCATATCCCCTGTCTTGTCAAGCCATTCCAGTACATTATGTGCCTGGATACAAAAACTGAAAAGAAAAGTTGAAAAAGAAATGCGAAATGCCAATTGGCTGCAGGGAAAAAAAGGCATTTAGTATACTCAGGATCATCAAAACAAACAGGAACAAACTTGCCTCCTAGACCCTCAGTTTATTAACTCATAACCATCAGATGAGAGAGTTTACCTAGGGGGATCGTCCAGGCATTAGGTCCAGTCCCTAGATGAATATCCCCAATCTTTCCTTTAGAAGGATTCACAAACTGGAATGAAGGTTGACCTAAAGAGGTTAAGTTAGTGGGTGACACATCAATGGAAAGAATATGTGTAACAGCAAAAACCTTTTGTGAGGTGGTAAGAGCTTGTGTATATTGGGACCTGGTGTGAATTCAAGTCTGGGAATGGAGAGAAGAATCCAAGTTTGGGGATGGAGAAAATGACATGTATGAACTCCAGTACAATCAGGATCAAAAGTCATCCTAGACAGGAGTTAAAAGGTCAGTTCCTTCCTCATTCAGGAACTGAGGTATCTGTGAGTGCCAAGGACGGGGGTAAAAGTCCATGCAAAGAGTCCTGGCATGGGCCAACCAACAGCCTGTAAAGGAATGTTCTTACCTGACCTCATGATATGGAAGGTCCTCTAACGCTGGCTTCTTCTCTGGTTTCTTTGTGACTTCCAGCCAAGCTCTGTTTGGTGATAACTCAGGCCTGAAGTTTGAAGGGTCGTGGGATCTCTGGCAGTCTGAAGGCTGAATTAGGCGGATGAGTCTGAATCCTGATGAGCCGCAGAGAGACACAGGAGTTTCTTGGTGGGTGTTACCATTCTGTTGAAACATAACCATAGCCTTTCCTCCTATGAGGAGGTTTCCCGGCTACATTCTATGTTAATTTTATCCCAATCAAAAGAATTAATTATTTCCTGAGAGGGGCAAATACTATTACCTTGTTTTGTATCTTTATATATACAGTTCATATAAGTACCGCATGCTAACTGATTGTGCCACTGGAGGAAGTTTTCAAGGATGTTAATTAGGATTTGGGTTCTTTCAAAAAATTTATGTTGTCGGTGGATTTAGATAACAGATCTATAGTAATATTAACATTGATAGTACATATATTTTAAGGCGTATCAGTTACATATGTACTTATATCAGTACGGATGGGGAGAATCAACATTGTCAAAATGGTAATACTCCCTAAGCTCTGTACAGATTCAATGCAGTCCCTATGAGGATACCCATGACATTCTTCAAAGAAATTGACCAAACACTCCTGAAATTTGTATGGAACAATAAACCCCCCAAGGATAGCTAAAGCAATCCTAGGGAAAAAGAAGATGGGAGGCATCACCTTTCCCAACTTCAAACTGTACTACGAGGCAGTAGTAATTAAAACAGCATGGTATTGGAATAAAAACAGACCTGTAGACCTATGGAATAGAACTGAGTATCCTGACACCCAACCTCAAACACATGATCATTTAATCTTTGATAAAGGTGCAATGAGTCTAAAATGGAGTAAGGAAAGCCTCTTCAACAAGTGGTGCTGGGAAAACTGGGCAGTGACATGTAAAAAAAATGAATTTGGACCTGTGTCTAATACCATGCACAAAAAATCAGATCAAAATGGATTAAAGATCTCAATATCAGACTTGAATCATAAAGTACATTGAAGAAAATATAGCAAAAACTCTCCACGACATTGAAGCTAAAGGCATCTTCAAAGGTGAAACATCACTAACAAAGCAACTAGAAGAAAAGATAAACATATGGGACTACATGAAACTAAAAAGCTTCTGCACCTCAAAAGAAACAGTGACTAAGATACAAAAGCAGTCCACAGAATGGGAAAGAATAGTCACCCAATTCCCATCTGATAATGGGTTAATATCCAGGATATATCAGGCATTGGTACAGCTATATAAGAAATAAACAGCCAACCTCATTAGAAAATGGGGAGAAGAGATGAACAGAAACTTTGACAAGGAAGAAATTCGAATGGCAAAAAAACATATGAAAAAAAATGCTCACCATCACTAATCATCAGAGAGATGCAAATCAAAACAACAATGAGATATCACTATACACCACAGAGACTAGCACATATTCAAAAGAGCAAGAACAACAAGTGCTGGCGTGGATGTGGGGAAAAGGGGACACTCATCCATTGTTGGTGGGAATGTTGGCTGGTACAGCCTTTCCGGAAAACAATATGGACATTCCTCCAGAGACTAGAAATTGAACTCTCATTTGACCCAGCCATACCATTCCTGGGAATCTACTCTGGGAAACCAAATATATGCAGCGGAAACACCATCCCTACTTTTATGTTCATAGCAGCATTATTCACAATAGCCAGAATCTGGAAGCAACCAGAGTGCCCGGAAATCGAAGACTGGATAAAGAAGCTTTGGTACATCTACACAATGGAATACTATGCAGCTGTTAGGAAAAATGAAGTAATATAATTTGCCTACAAATGGATGGACATGAGAAGATTATGTTGAGTGAAATTAGCCAGAAGGAGAGAGACAGATACAGAATGACTGCATTTATTTGCATAACATAAATGTATATGCACATATCATGATACCAATATCCAAGGTCAAGTGAAACATATCAGGAGGTCTTGTCAAATGGAAATTATCACAAACGTGTGGGAGTCAGAGGCTAGGTAAGACAGAAAATGGAACAGTGTGCTAACAACTGTCGAGGGTACTAATGCCAACCTAGAACTGAGCATTAAATAGAGGCAAAAAGATACACATAGCAACCCTTTAATGTATGTTCTGTAATCCATAGTCTGGAAGGAAAGGAAAAGAGAAAGAGAGAGAAAGGGAAAGAAATAGAGAACCTGTCATGGAGGAGGGCTGGGGGAGTGGGGAGGGAACCAGGGACATTGGTGGTGGGAGATGGGCTCTGGTGGAGGGATGGGTGCTGGAACACTGTATGACCAAAACCCAAATATGAACTTTTTAATTGTATATCTTTGTAATTGTAAAAAAAAAAACGATCACCGATCTTCCCACTGATCATCTATTTTCTAGAGCGGGCACCAGTAATATCTCCGTATGTCCTGTCTCATGCCAGTAGAGCCAAGGGCATTGACTTGCTACGGGAACATAAAGAGCCTCAAACCATTATATTAGGTCATGGGAATGACATAATATAATTGTTACTGGAATTTGGCATATCAAATACAACACGAGAAGCTTGCCAGGCTTGCTGAGCGGGAGGCAAACTCTTTTAAACACCTCCAAATAAAGCATTTATTGATGAACCACGCTGCCACAAGTGGCCGCCCGAGCCGTGCTGTGATGGGCTGGTCTGATGGGTGGAGTTCTGACGAGAGGGAAGTCCAAATGTGTAAATGGCGGCGCCCGTGGAGTGAGGAGGGGTGGTCTGGCTTGTTGTGAGGCTCTGCCGAGGTGGTGGGCCAGGGCTAGAACCCCCATGCCTCCCGACTGCCTCATGAACGGCTGTGCACAGGGAGTGCAAGGAACAGCTCTGCCCCATGTCTGAGAGACTCTGGACCAGCTACCTGGGCCGGATTGAGGAAAAAGCTGCGGCAGGGTGGGTGTCGGTGATCTGGGCTGTGATGGGCTGGTCTGCTGGGTGGAGTTCTGACGAGAGGGAAGTCCAAGTGTGGAAAATGGTGGCGCCCGTGGAGTGAGGGGGGTGGTCAGGCTTGTTGTGTTTTTTTTATTTTTACAATTGTTGTTTGTGAGGCTCTGCCGAGGTGGTGGGCCTTGGCGGGTTCTAGCCCTGGCCCACCACCTCGGCAAAGCCTCTCACAACTAACAATAAAAATAAAAAAATTAAAAAAATGCCTATAAAATGATTAAGCATAGGTAAAACAAATATGATTGCATATAAATTTATAAGAAAAAGACTGAGCCCCCTGGGGTGAACCCAGAGCCACAGCAGAGCCTGGCAAGCTACCTGTGGTGTATTCAGTATGCCAAAACAGTGATAATAATGGACCTCATTCTTAACAAATGGAGATGTTACTGGCACCCATTCTAGCAAATCGATGATAAACAGGAAGACAAGTGAAACAAGTGATATATACAGACCAGTGAGATCATCCAGTAACTCTCCTCCCTCTGACTTATTTCACTAAATATAATATTACCCAGTTCCACACACTGTAGCAAACTGAAAGATTCCATCTTCCTTATACCCAGGTAGTGTTCCGTTGTCTATATAACCATGACTTCTTTATCAATTCTATTGAACATTTCTGCTCTTTCCATATCCTAGCTATTATACTTAATGCAGTAGTCTACATAGGTGCACATGTTTTCAAATGAATATTTTTATGTTTTTCAGATAAAAGACAGGAAGTTGAATTGTTGTGTCATAAAGAAGCTTAATTTTTGCTTCTTTTGGAGAAATCTCCATATTGTTTTTCATAAAGACTGAATCAGATGACAGTTGTACCAACATAAACTGAGAGGTAACACTGATGCTTTTCGTCTTTCCAATATATGCCACTCTCAATTCTGTGAGATGATAACTTATTGTTTTGATTGCATTTCCCTGATAATATGATAAGAAGCACTTTTTAATATGTCTATTGGCCATCTATATGTCCTCTCTGAGGAAGTGTCTGTCATCTCCTCTCCCCATTTTTTCTGGTGTTATTGGATTTTCTGTTGAGTCTAGTGAGTGATTTATATATCTTGGATATTAGCTCCTACTCTGATGTATTGTGTACAGATATCTTCTGTCATTCAGTAGGCTGTCTTTTAATTTCATCAATTTTTATTGTTTTTTTTTTGCCATGTAAAACACTTATAACTTGATGTAGTGCCAGCTCCCCCCTGCCCTAGGTTCACATTTTCTGTCCAGTGCTGGCTTGTTGGACTTGCTTTTCTCTTTCTGTGGCTCCTTTTTTCTTTCTGAGGTTCTTTCTGTGTATCTTTTCTCTTTCTGTGGCTGTTTCTCTCTTCTCACCACCCAGTGGAAGTGCTTATTGCTCTGGCATGGCTGAAGTTCTGCGTTCTACTTAATCAGTTCTCCTTGAAGTGATGACTATTGTCACCAGTGAATTTTCTCAGCTGGACCCATCATGGTGCTCTGCACCATTAAGATATTTTGCATTTGTGTTGACGCCATAGGAGCACAAACAGAACTGTTCATTTTCAACAATCTTGGTTTTGATATCTCATATGTACCTTCTGAATAAAATTTTGTTATAAATATTAAAGTTAACTTGATTCCTCAGTTAACTTGATTCCAAGTTTGCTGCTGTGTTTATGATAATGGCCTATAGTAAATTTGTGGTAAGATATTTCTTCATCAACTTTCCCTTCTTTTCATTTTTGCCTTTACACCAATCACTTATAACTTTCCAGAACCATCACTTTTATTGTCTGTATGCGTTTTCTTTTCTTCCTAAGCAGCTATAAATGGTTGGATTATTCCTGTGGTTGGTAACATCTGCCTCATGTAAAAATCGGCCTCAAACTCTTAGCACTCTTCTCTTAAATTTACTAGTTGATTAAGCAAATGTATGTAAATATGGTAGTGGATTAATATGTTTCCACTTCAATGGCATGTATTTGACTTTAAGCTTTGTGAAGACTATACTCTAATACTTATCAGTACAAAAGTGGATTATTTGTCAGGTGTGGATATGGCAATTATTTTGATTTACTTGTTCAGAACTTTTATAGAATACAGTTCATCCAACCATTAATTCTTGTCCTGAATGGGAAATATGTACAAGGTATTAGAGACAAAAAAATTGAATTTTTCTCACCAGAAAACACAACCAACTATAGAAGGAAAATATTGAAGAAATTAAGTACCTTAGGCATGAAAATAACTAACACCCTGTGATAAGGATGGAAATTACTATTGGCACAGTTTCTGGAAAATCCTGAAAGCACTCCAATTTCTGAAGAACACCTTTTCCTTTGCACTTCTGTATGATGTCATTTTCTGCTCCCCTGTCTTCATTATAACTTACATCCATCTCAGTTCCTTTTTTGTAGGAAGTTAAAAATGATGACGCTGAGAACTTGTTGATCTCAAGAAGTTCAAAGGCAATGCGTAGTCTTTTATCTGGTAACTTAAAGGCAGATAGGACTGAAATTTAGATGATTCTATTCTATATTGACACCCGTGCTGTCATTCTGCCTTGTGTCGAGGAGCAGAAGATGCACAGACTGAACTTATTGGTCTGGACAAATTTTAGAGAGGGAAATGAGTAAAATATGGCTTCATGAATGGGGCCCTAAAAGCTTGTTTAATGTCCTCATTTTGTTGTTTCTATCTCTGAATAGTTTAGATAGTGCATAAGGGGAATTGAATCAAATATGATTGTGTCCTCTTTCTCAATGAGTACCAGAAGGAATTCAGATCAGATAGAACTGTATGGATAATAGTAACAGTATGTTATGGTTCCATGATCTTGATGGCCTCTTTGAATGAAGTATGATAGGTCTGGAGACAAACAGTTCTAGCTGTTCATATATCCCTTTTATTACAAAAAAGAACTCAACAGTGAGCGGATGGTCACTGTTGTGTTAGGATGTACCTTCCATGTCTCCTGCCATACTTAGGACTGTAGAGATTGTAATAACCTTTTTGAAAATTGGGTTAAACAACTTTGTAATATTTCATGCTCTTCATCTATCATAAAAAACTATCTAAAGCACTTGGTTATTAAATGTAGTGATCTAATCATCTTGTCAAAGGTGCTTTATGTGTAATAAAAAGTTAAATGTGATAGGTGATCATTTTGTATATGGATGTGCATGTATGTGCATATAATATATAATGTATACAGACTCTCTCTATATTATATATATGTATATATAATATAGATATATAGAGAATATATACAGGGAATATATGGGGAATATACGAATATATACGTATATATACGGGGAATCTAGAGATTTACATAAATCTCTAGATTTCCCCATGAGTATTCCTATATAGATTCTCTTCTTTATACCCAGGTTGCAATGCTTAATGACCTTTTAATTATAATTGCAGTTCCATCATATTTCACGTAACTGTACTGAGAAAACTAATAGAATTATTAAGAGATGCATCTCCTATACAAAACATATTTAGGTGTTTACCCAAACCCAATTACACTCACTTATTCTGTGAGATGGACAAATTTTGTCTACTTATTAGTGTGGATAAACATAAAGTTTGGGCTAAAGGTCTCAGGCAGGTCCTTTACAACTAAGGACTAGGCTTCAACTTTATTCAAATTGAATGGGTAACCTGAAACTTATCTACAGGCCAAGATAACAAAGGCATTAGTAACTGGGCATTCTCTCAGACAAAGGGAGATAACATTTGTAACAGACAAAGGGAGATAACATTTGTAAATAACATTTCTACTAGGATTACAAAGTATATTGAATAATGCACATTTTCTAATGAGGGAGCCAGGCATTAATTTAAGTACAGGAAATACAGTTACCTAGGTCTTAGCAATAATCATAAGAACATTTCAGATATTTTATCTAATTATAAAAATGGTGTCATATTTGCCATGATTTTCACTGAAGGAATTAATGACATAAGCTGAAAATTTGCCACATTAAAATTTTTATGCACAAATTTTATGTAACATTGTGTCACTATTATTAAATATTTTAACCAGAAATTAGCTTTAATGTGTATGATGAAAATCATAACTTGTTTTATTTGAGTAGTTGTGTTTTACTAGTGACAATTGGTAGCAATGGGATGGATATCCTATAGTGATTAGAAAGAACCAGCAAGCAATGAGGAGATTGGGTTGCCTGGGAGTTGGGACCGTGCTGTGAAACAAACTGGTTAAGCTGTCATTTAGTTCAGATCATGTAATAAGATTTTCGGGTTTTCTACAAAACAGGAGGATTGTTTCTTTGTTCTTTTATTACAACTGTAATAGTTCTCTGTGAGATACATTTTTCCAAAGTATTTCTTCCAGCTTACATTAAGAGACCAAGATTTTAATTGTAGGAAGAGTTCTTTTCTATATTGCTTCCCAGACATTTTGTCTCTCCAAATATGAGTAGACCTGAAATATTTTTCTGTTTGTAAAATGTAAAAAGTATAAGCAATTTTTTTTCTTTGAAATTTATTTGGTCATGTATTAGACTTTATGAAAATATTCACTAATCATGGTGTCAATTAGTAAATAAATGTAATGGAACACAATTTGTTTAAATATAAATTGTGCATTTATAACACATCAGTATACTCAATATTCATTGGCTTTGTTAGACTCAGAAGTACGTATCATATTTATGATAGTTTCTTCTAAGAGAGAGCAGGAGTTAATAATAAGAATTATGTAATATTTATACAGAATGTTAAAAATATATTTAAGAGGAATCTATACAGTTGTGAGAAAGTATATAATTATACTCACTGAAGTAAATTGTTTCAATTCTAGTTTTGGGTGTCTCCACAAAATGTATCTAAAGGAAATTTTTTTTTAGTTATTCTTTCACATTCTGCCAAATTCTGTTCCCTATTTGAAAATATAACTAAATAGAAATCAAGGTATTTTTAGCAGTATATTTGAATTTGGGATAATTTCTAATATTTTATAAAAATAAATTGTGTATTTTGTAAACATATTGTATCATAAGAAAAAGTATATTAAAAGTAATCAATTATAGATTCATAATGGTTTGATTTTTTTTCATTATTTCTTTTTATGGGGATGAATTGATGGCATGGAATATATTATAAGATTAGGAGTGGAATTGTTCGTTAAAGTTTAGTAAGGTAGAGAAAAATAAAATAATAGTAATGCTTATAGAAAATGCATACAATGATGAAGAATACTAGTTAGAAGACAAAGATTTGTTAAAATGAAATTAGATTATATTAATTGGGGATGTAGTGATGTTAATTTTTTAAGCTTGCACAGAGGATGAAGAAGAATATTTTTTTTAATATCTTATAAAGTTTATTCAAATAATAGTTCTATAGTTCAAACAGCATGTCCCCATCAGAAAAAAAATGAAGCAAAGAAGGTTTAAAATAATAAAATTAGGACCAGTGATGTAGATCAGTGGTTGGGAACTTGCCTTGCATGTATAAGGCCCTGAATTCAGTCTCCAGCATTGTCATAACAATAGTGATTCATTATTAATAAAAAAGTAAATCCAATTAAAATTTATTTCATTTTATTTTATTTTTTTTCCAATTAAAATTTAGCAGTTTACTTCCATTATGTAAAAAATGGTTTATCAGAACACACAGAGTTTGAGCCACACCTGGTGGAACTCAGGGTACTCAGGGTTCTGCATTCAGGGATCATTCTTGGTGGGGCTCAGGGGACCATAAGTGGTACCAGGGATCAAACCCAGCTCCATAGTCTGCAAGGCAAGCACCTCCCTACTATCTCTCTGGTCCCAGGACAAATGCATTTCAAGAAAGGAAGCTTAGCATCCAATAAGGCAGTGATATGCATGTATGATAAACAACCTCACATTTAGGAAAGATCATATTTCCTTCTCACCAGCGATCATTTTTCTCCCAGGAAATTCTACAGTAATATACTTGAAATAAATGAGAGCTCTACAAAGTTGAAAGCATATGAAATCTCTTCAAATTGGTAGTTAACATTCTTTTTTTTCCCAAAATTTTATTGCACCATTTTAGACATACAATTGCAATAAGCTCATGCAGAGTTCTGGTTCCACAGCGTTCCAGCACCCAACCCTCCACCCAAATCCATCTCCCATCACCAATGTCCCCACCTCCCTCCCCTCCCTCACCTCAACTACTTGGCGGGTTCTGCATGTCCTCTCTGTCCTCCCTATCTCTCCCTCCTGCCAAAATTTCCTGCACATCGTGGAATGCAGTGGATTAAAGGATATCCCTATTTCCACTATTTTGGCGAACCACGCTGCATAGCGGCTGCGCAACCTGGGCTCAAACTGGTTTTGTTCTGTCAATCTGGTCGTGAGGCAGTGTTCCAGCATCCGGACAGCAAAGGTGGTGGCTATTGTGGTGGGCGAGTCTCATCCGGCTGCCTCCGGGACCCCGGGGAGGCGATGGGCCCCCCCCCCCAAAACCCATCTGCTCTCCCGAGAGCCCCATGGTCAGCTCAGCTGGGGAAAGCGGAGTTCCAGCTTCCCCAGGCGCGTCTGAGGCCCGCATGCTATGGCTGGTCACCGGGGGCAGCTCCTGGGCGGGGCCACCAAAATGGAGGGGGAATGGCCGGCCCCTGACTCCATCTGACGAATTCCCAGTGATTCCCGCCTCTGGAGCCGCCTACCTGGGCTCAAACTGGTTTGGCTCTGTCAATCTGGTCTTGAGGCAGTGTTCCAGCATCCGGACAGCAAAGGTGGTGGCTAGTGTGGTGGGCGAGTCTCATCCGGCTGCTTCCGGGACCCCCTGGAGGCGATGGGCCCCTCCCAAAACCCATCTGCCCTCCCCAGAGCCCCATGGTCACTTAGCCTGGGGAATGCGGAGTTCCAGCTTCCCCAGGCGGCGTCCCGGCCCGCATGCTATGGCTGGTCGACCGGGGCAGCTCCAAAGAAGAATATTATTCAAGCGTTCATTATGTCAGTGAAGGAGCGTGAGTGAGGGAATTTCCTATTTTTGATGCTTCCTATGGTGTGAATAGAGCAATACTAGGTTAAAACTTCCTTTGTCCTCACCCCATATGATCAGGACTTTAACTGTTGAATTTGAAAGAGTAAAGCATGCATATATATATAAAATCCTCTTTTCTTCCTTTTACTTTTGGAATAGATGTCCACATATGAGAGACATGTATTCTGGCCTACTCTATCTGATTGCTGTAATTTCCAGTGTCAAAAACTTTTATGGGGGCAGGAGCGATAGCACAGTGGGTAGGGCATTTGTCTTGCATCTTGAATGCTGCCGACCTGGGTCGATCCCTGGCTTCCCATATGTTCCCCTGAGCACTGCCAGGAGTAGTTATTGATTGTAGAGCCAGGAGTAACCCCTGAGCAACACCAAAAAATTATGAAACTCATTGCTATGAATTTGTGATTTAGTCAACATTCAAAATCTTTCAGCGTCAATTCATATCTACAACTTGATTTTTGCAGTACTAAAAGGAAAATACTTTAATCTTCTGAATTTGTTATTGAAGTAAAACTTAGTTTAACATGTACAGTACAGTACATTTGCTTGAGTTATATTGAAAAATGATTTAATATAGTCCTAAATGATGATGTTTAACATAATTCAACAAAGCAGTTACATGATTTTCTTTTTTCTTTTTATATATCCTGTATTGTCTTTGTCATTTTAATGTTTACCATGTTCTTGAATATGTATTTAATTCATTGTATATATTTTAAAATTTACACATGTAGAGGAACAATTGCTAGATACATATGCCTAGAGATTTGTTTATTTAATTGCATTTTTGATAGACTTACTTCTTGAAATCCGGAAAATGTCAGAGAATAGGTATAAGAAAGCAATAAATTCTGAGGAATAGCTCAGGTGAATGTGTATCTTTGTGACAGTATCTTTTTTGTGATCAGCATAAGACTGTTAACTTACAGGTAAGTTGGTTAGTTGAGTATAAATTCAGTTCCAGGGGCAGATCGTTTATTTGTTCTTGTTTAGTGTTACTCAGGGGCTTGGAGGTCATTGTGATGGACACTGTGCTCATTGGTGCGGGCCACACTGTTCACTGCTCAGGTCTGGTGATATCCAGTGCCTCTAATGATTTTTTTTTTTTTTTTTGCTTTTTTGGGTCACACCGGCAATGGGTTACTCCTGGCTCTGCACTCCAGGACTCACTCCTGGCGGTGCTCAGGGGACCATATGGGATGTCAAGGATAGAGCCGCGTGCAAGGCAAACGCTCTACACACTGGACTATCGCTCCGGCCCTAATGATTAAGGTAGTGCTCATTTGGTCATTCTGTGCTGGGGAGCTATCTCCCTGGCTTAATTTCTTTTTAAGTTAGTATGATGGAGAAAAGTTAAAATAAGTGAAGACTTTTTTTCTTTTAGAATTTCATTTTATTTATTTTTTTTTATTGAATCGCTGAGATACATTGCAAGGTTGTTAATGATCAGTTTTCGTACAATGTTTCAACAGCCATCCCTCCACCAGTGTACATTTCCCAACACCAATGTACCCCTTTTTGCCTCCTGCCACCCCACAACCCCCCAGCCCATCTCTAAGGCAGGCACTTTACTTCTTTCTTAAAAGTAAGGGCCTAAGTAAGGGTCAGGTGATAAACACAGAGGATAGACTGGGGTAGACTGATCAGTGTTTGGGAAAAAAAGCACAAGAACTAGTCTGAAATATGTTTTTCTTTCTTTTTTTGGGTCACACCAGGCAACACTCAATGGTTACTCTTGGCTCTGCACTCCTGGTGGTCCTCGGAGGACCATATGGGATACAGGGATCAAACCTAGGTCAGCAGCATGCAAGGCAAATTACCTACTTGCTGTGCTATCGCTCTGGCCCCAAGTCCGAAATATGTTAAATCTTTCATCCTATATTATTGCTGATTAACACATAAAAGAATCTGCACTGTATTTATATATAAAGATAAATATATATGTATACACACATATATACATATATATGTATACACATGTATATATACATATATGTATATGTGTAATTTTTCCCTACAGTACCCATGGAATATGAACTTGAACAATGGTTAACGAACTATAGGTAAAATAACTCTTTGACAAATAATTTTTAAATAAAGGAAACGAGTAATAGAACTGCATTGATTACATGCCACTGTAAAACTTCCTTTTTTCAGAAATTCAGCTCTTAAAATTTACATGTCCTCTTGAACAGTTGGTATTTTAAATGAATGATGTCTTGTTTAATATTGTCTAGTGAAAAAAAATTCAAGTCAATGCACAATGTTTCTATAGTGTTATACTGGGAAAAGAGTGCTGGCAATTCAATCCTCCAGGCATGTAATTTTGTGTACCCAAATTAAGATAGTTGTAGAAAGGTTAGGAGAACTCTAGATTCTAGAGATTTTAGTAGGTAATTGAATGTGGGTAGAAACTCTTCAGGGAGCTGTACAGGTTTAGGCTTATCCAATGGATAAATTGGAAACATAGTACACAGCAGGGATGAGACCTGGGATCACGGGAAGAGGAATTCAGTTTCGAACAAGATGACCCTATCAAGTGACCTACATACACTTATTTTCATTCACATTTATGAATCTTTTTTCTAGGTGTTGCTTTGGCAATTGCTCTTAAGAAAACTTCATTAATAAAATTTTCTTTCTGACGAGATTGTATAATACTTGAGGGTAAGATCTTATATATTTTTCTTTCCGATAGACTTTTTTAGACCTCAGTAAAATCCAGTACAGCAGAAATAAATATTTAAAGCCAATAAATTATTTGATTTTTAAGTTGAGTTTAATGTTAAAAACCAAGTAATTTCCCCATTAATTATGTCTATTTTTGAAGGTACATAGGGTTCACTAACTTCAGTTCTCACTCAGATTAAAAAATTCTTTAGGACTGTGAGATGGTAAACTACCCAGGTGTGATAGATGGCACACCATATGCTCCCTGAACCCCAGCAGAAATGATCCCTGTGTCTGGGAATAAGCACTTACCACAGCTGAGTTGTGGCCCCAAACCAAAGAAACAACAGTGTTTTAAAAGGAAAAATAGGTATGAATTTAGAGTTATATAAGATAAAATATTTTTAGAAATGTTGTATTTTAATGTTCTCTATTACTTGTATGGAACAAAATTTCATTGATAAAAATTCACTTTTTCAATTCAAGTAAGAGGAAATACATTTGATTGTATCTCTGTATCTTTTCTAAGAATTCTTTCATTTTGCCATCTTTCATTTTGCCATCGGCTATAATAAAAATTTACGCTATTCAGTACTGGTGAATGTGGTGGAAATTCTCTTATACTTTTTTTTGTTATATATACACTTAAATGTTTATTTTTCATTGACTTACTATTTTTTATTTTTTATTTATTATTTTGCTGTTCATAAGATGTTCATATTTGGGTTTTGGTCATACAGTGCTCCAGCACCCATCCCTCTACCAGTGCCAATTTCCTACCATCAATGTCCCCTATTCCCTCCCCCCCCCTAGCCTGCCTTTATGGCAGGTCCCTTTATATCTTTCTCTTTCTCTCTCTCTCTCTCTCTCTCTCTCTCTCTCTCTCTCTTTCTTCCTTTCCTTACACATTGTGGATTACAATACATACATTTAGAGGTTATCATTTATATCTTTTTGCCTGTATTTAATGCTCAAGTTTAGGTTGGTATTAACACTTTGAACAATTATTAGCACACTGTTCCATTCTCTGTCTTACCTGACCTCTGACTCCCACACGTTTGTGATAATTTCCATGTTTGACAACAACTCCTGATCCATGTTTCACCTGATCTTGGATATTTGTATATGATATGTATATCACGATCACGATCACGATCTTCCCGTTAATCATCTATTTGCTAGAGCGGGCACCAGTAATATCTCAATATGTCCTGTCACATGCTGTAGAGCCAAGGGCATCGGCTTGGGACAGGAACATAAAGAGCCTCAAACCATTATATTAGGTCATGAGAATGATCTAATATAATTGTTACTGGCATTTGGCATATCAAATACAACACGAGCAGCTTGCTAGGCTTGGCGTGCGGGAGGCATACTCTATAAACACCTCCAAATAAAGCCTTTATTGATGAACCCCGCGGCCGCTTTTGCGCACGAGCGGGCTGTGATGGGCTGGTCGGCTGGGTGGAGTTCTGATGAGAGGGAAGTCCAATGTGGAAAATGGCGGCACCCATGGAGTGGGTGGGGGGTCGTCTGGCTTGTTGTGAGGTTCTGCCGGGGTGGTGGGCCAAGGCTGGAACCCACCATGCCTCCCGACTGCCTCATGAACGGCTGGGCACAGGGAGAGCAAGGAACCGCTCTGCCCCATGTCTGAGAGTCTCTGGACCAGCATACCTGGGCCGGATTGAGGAAGAAACTGCTCCAGGGTGGGTGTCGATGATCCGGGCTGTGATGGGCTGGTTGGCTGGGTGGAGTTCTGATGAGAGGGAAGTCCAATGTGGAAAATGGCGGCGCCCATGGAGTGGGTGGGGGTCGCCTGGCTTGTTGTGAGGTTCTGCCGGGGTGGTGGGCCAAGGCTGGAACCCACCATGCCTCCCGACTGCCTCATGAACGGCTGGGCACAGGGAGAGCAAGGAACCGCTCTGCCCCATGTCTGAGAGTCTCTGGACCAGCATACCTGGGCCGGATTGAGGAAGAAACTGCTCCAGGGTGGGTGTCGATGATCCGGGCTGTGATGGGCTGGTCGGCTGGGTGGAGTTCTGATGAGAGGGAAGTCCAATGTGGAAAATGGCGGCGCCCATGGAGTGGGTGGGGGTCGTCTGGCTTGTTGTGAGGTTCTGCCGGGGTGGTGGGCCAAGGCTGGAACCCACCATGCCTCCCGACTGCCTCATGAGCGGCTGGGCACAGGGAGAGCAAGGAACCGCTCTGCCCCATGTCTGAGAGTCTCTGGACCAGCATACCTGGGCCGGATTGAGGAAGAAACTGCTCCAGGGTGGGTGTCGATGATCCGGGCTGTGATGGGCTGGTTGGCTGGGTGGAGTTCTGATGAGAGGGAAGTCCAATGTGGAAAATGGCGGCGCCCATGGAGTGGGTGGGGGGTCGTCTGGCTTGTTGTGAGGTTCTGCCGGGTGGTGGGCCAAGGCTGGAACCCACCATGCCTCCCGACTGCCTCATGAACGGCTGGGCACAGGGAGAGCAAGGAACCGCTCTGCCCCATGTCTGAGAGTCTCTGGACCAGCATACCTGGGCCGGATTGAGGAAAGAAACTGCTCCAGGGTGGGTGTCGATGATCCGGGCTGTGATGGGCTGGTCGGCTGGGTGGAGTTCTGATGAGAGGGAAGTCCAATGTGGAAAATGGCGGCGCCCATGGAGTGGGTGGGGGGTCGTCTGGCTTGTTGTGAGGTTCTGCCGGGGTGGTGGGCCAAGGCTGGAACCCACCATGCCTCCCGACTGCCTCATGAACGGCTGGGCACAGGGAGAGCAAGGAACCGCTCTGCCCCATGTCTGAGAGTCTCTGGACCAGCATACCTGGGCCGGATTGAGGAAGAAACTGCTCCAGGGTGGGTGTCGATGATCCGGGCTGTGATGGGCTGGTTGGCTGGGTGGAGTTCTGATGAGAGGGAAGTCCAATGTGGAAAATGGCGGCGCCCATGGAGTGGGTGGGGGGGTCGTCTGGCTTGTTGTGAGGTTCTGCCGGGGTGGTGGGCCAAGGCTGGAACCCACCATGCCTCCCGACTGCCTCATGAACGGCTGGGCACAGGGAGAGCAAGGAACCGCTCTGCCCCATGTCTGAGAGGTCTCTGGACCAGCATACCTGGGCGGATTGAGGAAGAAACTGCTCCAGGGTGGGTGTCGATGATCCGGGCTGTGATGGGCTGGTTGGCTGGGTGGAGTTCTGATGAGAGGGAAGTCCAATGTGGAAAATGGCGGCGCCCATGGAGTGGGTGGGGTCGTCTGGCTTGTTGTGAGGTTCTGCCGGGGTGGTGGGCCAAGGCTGGAACCCACCATGCCTCCCGACTGCCTCATGAACGGCTGGGCACAGGGAGAGCAAGGAACCGCTCTGCCCCATGTCTGAGAGTCTCTGGACCAGCATACCTGGGCCGGATTGAGGAAGAAACTGCTCCAGGGTGGGTGTCGATGATCCGGGCTGTGATGGGCTGGTTGGCTGGGTGGAGTTCTGATGAGAGGGAAGTCCAATGTGGAAAATGGCGGCGCCCATGGAGTGGGTGGGGGGGTCGCCTGGCTTGTTGTGAGGTTCTGCCGGGGTGGTGGGCCAAGGCTGGAACCCACCATGCCTCCCGACTGCCTCATGAACGGCTGGGCACAGGGAGAGCAAGGAACCGCTCTGCCCCATGTCTGAGAGTCTCTGGACCAGCATACCTGGGCCGGATTGAGGAAGAAACTGCTCCAGGGTGGGTGTCGATGATCCGGGCTGTGATGGGCTGGTCGGCTGGGTGGAGTTCTGATGAGAGGGAAGTCCAATGTGGAAAATGGCGGCGCCCATGGAGTGGGTGGGGGGTCGTCTGGCTTGTTGTGAGGTTCTGCCGGGGTGGTGGGCCAAGGCTGGAACCCACCATGCCTCCCGACTGCCTCATGAACGGCTGGGCACAGGGGAGAGCAAGGAACCGCTCTGCCCCATGTCTGAGAGTCTCTGGACCAGCATACCTGGGCCGGATTGAGGAAGAAACTGCTCCAGGGTGGGTGTCGATGATCCGGGCTGTGATGGGCTGGTTGGCTGGGTGGAGTTCTGATGAGAGGGAAGTCCAATGTGGAAAATGGCGGCGCCCATGGAGTGGGTGGGGGGGTCGTCTGGCTTGTTGTGAGGTTCTGCCGGGGTGGTGGGCCAAGGCTGGAACCCACCATGCCTCCCGACTGCCTCATGAACGGCTGGGCACAGGGAGAGCAAGGAACCGCTCTGCCCCATGTCTGAGAGTCTCTGGACCAGCATACCTGGGCCGGATTGAGGAAGAAACTGCTCCAGGGTGGGTGTCGATGATCCGGGCTGTGATGGGCTGGTCGGCTGGGTGGAGTTCTGATGAGAGGGAAGTCCAATGTGGAAAATGGCGGCGCCCATGGAGTGGGTGGGGGTCGCCTGGCTTGTTGTGAGGTTCTGCCGGGGTGGTGGGCCAAGGCTGGAACCCACCATGCCTCCCGACTGCCTCATGAACGGCTGGGCACAGGGAGAGCAAGGAACCGCTCTGCCCCATGTCTGAGAGTCTCTGGACCAGCATACCTGGGCGGATTGAGGAAGAAACTGCTCCAGGGTGGGTGTCGATGATCCGGGCTGTGATGGGCTGGTTGGCTGGGTGGAGTTCTGATGAGAGGGAAGTCCAATGTGGAAAATGGCGGCGCCCATGGAGGTGGGTGGGGGGTCGCCTGGCTTGTTGTGAGGTTCTGCCGGGGTGGTGGGCCAAGGCTGGAACCCACCATGCCTCCCGACTGCCTCATGAACGGCTGGGCACAGGGAGAGCAAGGAACCGCTCTGCCCCATGTCTGAGAGTCTCTGGACCAGCATACCTGGGCCGGATTGAGGAAGAAACTGCTCCAGGGTGGGTGTCGATGATCCGGGCTGTGATGGGCTGGTTGGCTGGGTGGAGTTCTGATGAGGGAAGTCCAATGTGGAAAATGGCGGCGCCCATGGAGTGGGTGGGGGTCGTCTGGCTTGTTGTGAGGTTCTGCCGGGGTGGTGGGCCAAGGCTGGAACCCACCATGCCTCCCGACTGCCTCATGAACGGCTGGGCACAGGGAGAGCAAGGAACCGCTCTGCCCCATGTCTGAGAGTCTCTGGACCAGCATACCTGGGCCGGATTGAGGAAGAAACTGCTCCAGGGTGGGTGTCGATGATCCGGGCTGTGATGGGCTGGTTGGCTGGGTGGAGTTCTGATGAGAGGGAAGTCCAATGTGGAAAATGGCGGCGCCCATGGAGTGGGTGGGGGGGTCGTCTGGCTTGTTGTGAGGTTCTGCCGGGGTGGTGGGCCAAGGCTGGAACCCACCATGCCTCCCGACTGCCTCATGAACGGCTGGGCACAGGGAGAGCAAGGAACCGCTCTGCCCCATGTCTGAGAGTCCGATATGTATATATATTAATATATTTATGTCATGCAAATAAATGCAGTCATTCTACATCTATCTTTTTTTCCTTCTGGCTGATTTTACTCAACATGATCCTCTCCATGTCAATACTTCCTTGATAACTTGATCACTTGATCACTTGACATCCTGTTATTCATTGATTTGCTCAAGCAGGTGCCAGTAACATTTCCATTTGACCCTATCACGTGCCAGTGTAGCCCAGTGGCATCTGCTTGCTTCAGGAATACGAAGAGCCTCAAACCGTTGTTCAGGATCTTGACGAAGAAGTCTGACCATCTTGTAGGTGGGCGGCCATGTGATCTTTTGACATCCTTTGGAATCCAGTCGGTAATGGCTCTAATCCAGTGGTCTTCTCCAAATCACATTACATGTCCAGCCCATCTGATTTTCAATGCCTTGGCAAATGAGACAGCGTCCCTGACTCTGGATCGTCGAGAGAGGTTGGAACTCCGGATGTCTTCTCTCACTTGAGTGAGGCATGATATTCCAAGATAGCTCTTCGAT
The DNA here is from genome assembly GCA_021461705.1 of Cryptotis parvus. Taxonomy (NCBI): domain Eukaryota; kingdom Metazoa; phylum Chordata; class Mammalia; order Eulipotyphla; family Soricidae; genus Cryptotis; species Cryptotis parvus. Next base: position 1,900 of record JAJIBD010014794.1, on the reverse strand, counting down.
TCCTCTTTGGGGAGACAGATCTGAATAGCGATCTCATCCTGCTTTCTAGGCCCAGGCCTCTGAGGCATATGTTAATGCAGTGAGAATGGTGGAGTTGAAGAGATGTGCCCAGAGCCAGAGGTTTCTTTTGTCCTTTCTCCCACAGCTTTTTAGCTGATTGCTACTAATTGATATTTTGGATACTTGTTTAAAATGGATAAGCTCTTTTATTGCTTTCTCCTCTGATTCATTCTTTGTATATAATAATGTGACCAATTTTTGTTTATTGACTTTGTAGCCAGCCACTTTACTGCATTGGTTTATTGTTTCTAGAAATGTTTTCTTTGTGGTCTTTTAAAGTCTTCTATCTATATCATAGTGTCCTCTACAAAAAATATTTTTGTTCTTTTCCAATTTGGATCATTAGATTTGCCTTTCTTGCCTGATTGCTATAGCCAGGACTTCTAAAACTCAGTTGAATAGAAGTGGAGAGTGGATATCCTTGTCTTGCATCTGGTCTTACAGGGAATTCATTCAGTTTTTACCATTAAGAATGATACTGGCTCTGAACTTTTCATAGATGATCAGTATTATCTTGAGGAAGGTTACTTTCACCTTTATTTTGTTAAGGTTTTTTTCTTTAGTGAATGGATATCTGATTATGTTAACATCCTGCATCAATTGGTATCATATGATTTTTATCGTTCCTTTTACTAATGTTTTGTATTATGTCATTTGACTTGCGTATGTTGAAACATCTTTGCAGCCCTGGGATAAATATCACTTGATAAGGTATATGGTTTTATTTGACATGTTGTTGGATTTTAGCTAATATTTTGTTAAGAAAATTTTCATATATATTCACGGAGATTGGTCAGAAATTCTTGGGAAGCATCTGTCTTCTTTGGGTATTAGTATAATGTTAGCTTCATAGAAGGTATTAAGGATTTCTATGGCCACCATTTTTGAGAAAGGTGTCTATGAGAATATATCCCATATAAAATAAATTACATTCAATATATAAATATATATTTATATATTTGTTTGGACAAAGCACATGATTCAGAGTGGTAAAGCACATGCTCAGCATATGCTGTGAGGCCCAACTTTGATCCTTAGTGTGTCATGCCTTGCAACCCCACTCACCCCTAAGCACACTATGGAATAGCTGCTATGAAACACAAATCAAATCAAAACAAAATAAAGCTATGTGCTAATTGCTTTTTTTTGAAATGATTTTAATCTTTATTCACTTTGCTTTGGCGTTTGCCATAATCTTTCACTTAAACTGCTCTAATTGAGATTATTATGAATTCTATAATTCTTAAAACCAGTATATTATTCTCAGACATCAAATTAATTAATTTATTAACGTATTGGACAAATTATCTCTTAGAAACATTCTCTTTTAAAATTCCCTTAATATTACATTGCTAGTTTTTGCCCACTGACATAAAACTAGTTTTTGCCTCAAAAATTGATCTCTTTTTTGATGTTTGAATTACTGTTGTATCTCTGCTTACTTTATATCGTCTACTTAAAATGCTTATTGCTTCTGAATCTGTTTGTTTTCAGCTACTTGTTAATGACTTCAAAATAAAATATTTTACTAGTTTTTTTCCTAAGGAAAAATCCTCTGTATACCCAACTGCCAGACTGACACCTTCCCTCTGCACCCTGAATCCACAAATAGTTGTAGCACAGGCAGCCCAAATTGTGGTCTTCAGTCCTGAATCCTTTATTTTCCCTTTCAGACATGCTACTCTCCCAGTCTCTTTCAATTTAGCATGAGGTCTTAATTGCTCAGTTTCTCATGCTGTGAGTATTCTTACACATCAGCCTCTGACTTTCTTCCAACATTGAGTTCATCACCAAGTCCTGTTGATTTTACTTCCAAAATTTATCCTCAAAATGTTTGTTT
>JAJIBD010014793.1:0-15757 GCA_021461705.1 Cryptotis parvus | reverse complement strand
TTAATCACTGATGCCATTTTACAAACACTGGAAAATCTCAGTCACGAAGGAGGATCATAGGGGTTTTCTGTGTCTCTACTTTTCCCTTTTTCTTTTTTGTCTCTGTTCAGTTGGTGGCCTCAGTGCCCTGCTGCTGCTGAGCTGTCACTTTGGGCTTGTTGGTCAAATTATGGTGATTAATGCAAACAGCCAACGTGAACTTTGGGCAGCTCAGATGTTAGATAACCCACAAATTGGCAGGGAGCCATCCTTTTACATAGCCTAAGTGACTCAGACATCTTTCAACACCAAAGACGGTCTTCCTCAAGCACAGAACCCTGCTATTCTTAAGTGACTCAGACACCTTTCAAAACCAAAGACAGCTTTCTTATAGTTGACATAAATTTTAAGGCTAAGTTTTCAGATGATAAAGTTAATGTGGTTATTTCACACACACACACAAAAAAATAGAGGTTTTCTGGTAGAAAAGGGTCGATTCTATTAACTCCTACCCTTGACCATGATACTAATGATGCTGTTCCTTCCTTACTAGATGCTTTCCAACAGAATCCAAGCCTCCACAGTTCTTCCTTTTAATGTGGTCATTTAATTTTATATTAGATTTCAGCTCATTTATGACCCACCCTATTCCTGGGTTAGTTTTACATGTGGTAGACTAGAATGCATCCATTGTTTCCATAACTTGAAGAAGATACTTTGGGGACTAATAGGAAAAACAAATGAAATTTGGAAAATTGACAGAAACTCTCTAGAGTAATCTAAATATATTGTTTATTACAAAATCAGAAAGCTTCCACTCTGAAAGTCTTGCTAATTTGTGACCAAACTTTCTGACCTAGTATGAAAATAGAACTTTTTTCACAAAGGGATTTCCTGCCTATATTTGATAGACAATTTTGAGAAAAAATGTTCCATTAACATAAGTTCATATTTTGTTGCTGTATGTACATGTTTATACAATAAGAAAAGAGTTCCTCATTTCTCATTGACATCATCTGTGACCCTACTGGTTATTGAGACATGATACTTAATATTTAAAATTTTATAGAATTTCCACAAATTCTTTTGTCACTGATTTCTAGCTAACTTTGTCATATTGATACATCATACTTAGAGTGATATTGATTCTCTTATAGATGCCAAGATCTGTTTTATCATCTATGTAGAATGTATTGATGAGTGTTTGAAATATATATAAGAAAATAATATACTCTGCTGTTGTCAGGTAGAATGTTCCATAAATGCCAATAAGGAGAAGCATGTTGATAGGTGACCCAAAAATCTAGAAATTCCATAAATTTTTTCCTGTTTTTGCCATAATTTGATTATTTCTATTGACTTTTTCACATTTACTGATTATTTGCTTGACTGAGCCATGTCCGCTGTAACTTGTCAAAGGCCTTCTTCATTTCTGTTTCCATTTAATTTTTAGTGTTTCTATTTGACCATTTCAGAGAGCTTCCATTCTTCTGCAGAAATTCTCTGTAACCTGTAACAACACTCTAGTAATCCCTCATACAAAGACCTAATGTTTCTTTCCATGGTGAGTTATAACATTCACACTAATTTCCCTCTGAGGAAATATTATTTTTATCATTATATTAGCAGAGCTAAAGTCACCGGGCCTCCATAGAGATGGAGCTGGGGTCCCTTTCCCCCCACCTCTGTCCCATCCCGGAGGCCCTTGGACTCACCTGCAAACTGCTCCCTGGTGGTCGGCCGTGAACCAGAGACACAGATACTCAGGGCAGAGCTGCTACTGGCTCTCCCTTGTGGTAAAAATACATCAGTAAATGCAAGAACTGAGAGCCTACTACCAAAAGTATCCCGTCCACACAGCAGAGCCTGGAAGCTACCTGTGTCATATTCAATATGCAAAAACAGTAATAATAATAATAGACCGAATTCCCATGACCTGAACAAATAACTTTAGGCTCTTTGTGTTCCTGGAGCAAGCAGATGCCATTGGGCTACACTTGCACATGATAGGGATGAATGGAGATGTTACTGGCACCCACTTGAGCAGATTGATGAACAATGGGAAGACAAGTGATACAAGTGATTATCTTAGCAATTTGTTCATGACAAGCAATATAAAATAAATTACTGTGGGCCACCATGGAGCCAGCCTTGAGAGGTGGTGAAGATAATTGAAGACAATGGCGGAGAGAAGTGTGATGGGATTGGTGTTAGAATATTGAATGCCTATAAAAAATAATGATCATGAAAAACTTTATAAACCACAGTGTTTATATAAGGTTTAGGGGGAAATTTTACTTAAGTAGGACTCACTATTTCATGTAATCTCCAAAATATATTAGCACAGAATTTCTTTAAAAGTCTTTCTAAAGACAGGTAATATATAATTATAACCATAATAAAATTAAAATCACTGTCACTGTCTTCCGTATATCATCAATTTGCTCAAGCGGGCACCAGTAACATCTCAATACGTCCTGTCACATGCAAGATACACAAGGGCATCATCCCGTTCAGGAACATAAAGAGCCTCAAACCATTCCATCAGGTCATGGGAATGATGTCTATAATTGTTACTGGTATTTGGCATGTCAAATATGACATGGGTAGCTTGCCATGCTCTGCCGTACAGTGGGATACTCTGGTAGTCACCTCAAAACTCGAGCAATTATTGCAAAGGCTATTTTTAAAAAAAATTGAAGTGAGGCAGGAGAGATAGCACAGCAGGTAGGGCATTTGCCTTTCATGCGGCAGACCTGGGTTTGATCCCTGGCATCCCATATGGTCTCCTGAATACTACCAAATCACTTATCATACTATTAAAGCAGACAACAGTACAGAAAGGACAAATTTATTACTTATAACCAACAGAAACATGGGAGCAAAGCAAAATGATTACTTTTTCCTACTTTCATAAAATTTTTAGTCTTTCAGTCTTTCAAGATATCCTTCATTTGAATATCTCTTTTGCCTTCTAATAAGAATCAAAAACTAAAGAGCTCATTTCTTGGGTAATTCACTTATAAGCTTATTACAAATATCTAAATATTTTGAAGGTTTATTGACAAAATACACACTCAATGACTTAGATGTACAACAAATGCTGACCGCTAGGGCGATAGCTCAAGTTATAGAATAAGCGTGTAGCACACATCCAAAACAGCAAGAACAACTGGTGCTGGCGTGGATGTGGGAAAAAGGACTCTCATCCACTGTTGGTGGGAGTGCCGACTGATCCAGCCCTTTTGGAAAGAATATGGGCATTCCTCCAAAAACTAGATATTGAGCTCCCATTTGATCCAGCAATAACACTCCTGGGAATATACCCGAGAGACCGAAGGACACATAGCAGAAACACTATCTGTACTTCTTTATTCATCTCTGTGCCATTCACAATAGCTAGAATCTGGAAACAACCTAAATGCCTAAGAACAGAGGACTGGCTAAAGAAACTGTGGTACATCTACACTATGGAATACTATGCAGGTGTCAGAAAAAACAAAATTATGAAATTTACCTGCAAATGGATGGGCATGGACACTATCATGCTGAGTGAAATTAGTCAGAAGGAAAAGGACAGATATAGAATGACTGCATTCATTAATAGGATATAAACAGATACAAGTGTTTTACTAAGTGTGGGAAATGGTAACGGCAGACTAAAACTCATCATTGAATATACACAAAGAAACTTAAGTGATAAACTCTACGTATCTGCAGGGCTAGCCACAATGTGTAAAAGAAGAGGGAGAGAGATGCAGAGACAGAGAGAGAGACAGAGAGAGAAAGAGAGGAAATGGGGGCACCTCTATTGAGGCAGCGTGGGGATGGACGGGAGGGTGGGGGTACATTGGTGGTGGAAATGGGGCACTGATGGAGGGATGGGTGCTGGAATACTGTATTACCAAGAGCCAATTATGAACACCTTTGTAATTGTGGTATAATAAAAAAATTTTTTTAAAGGGGGGTTTAACCCCAGAAAGCAACAACAACAACAACAAAAGAATAAGCATGTTAACATATGCAAGGCGTGGAGTTAAACCACCAAAACCACATACAGCTGGGCGGTGGCTGTGGTGGTCTCCAGGAACACCACATGCCTGGCCAAGAGCTCTGCCAGGATAGCCCCGGGAATCCCTCCCCAGCACCGCTGGATGTGAACACTTTAGAAAAAAAAAAAGGAAATCTGGAAAGGCTAAGCTTCAGTTGCATCACTTTCCACATTCTTAGTAAATGAAACAATAATTTAGCACTTATTTAAAAGCATAACCTAACATTATTTTCAACTCTACATTTTGTCTATGGAATATGTGCTACTATAACATGAAATCCTTCAGGTACTTAGGGGGTTTTCAGCTCTGCGTTCTCAGTCACTTGAAGAGTTTTTCTAAAAATCAGATTTATGTACTCAGTGCATTTTTTCAAAAATTAAAATATAAAATAAATTTTAATGCAATATATTTTAGATTCCAGAGTTGAGCACTTATATAAATGAAAATAAGCATTTTAATATATTCTATTAAAGGGTTTTATTTTCTTCATTTACACAGGTTAAAATCATATAGCAATCATAAATTGGCTCTTACTGAATTTTTTTCTAATCATTCTATGTCCAATTTCTTAAAGTTTTGTTGGAAACAAGTAATATAAAGTAAATTTGTTGTGTATCTAGGGGGGCAGGTTGGGGATGGGAGGAAAAATGGGGACATTGGTGGAAGGAAGGCCACACTGGTGGTGTTGGAACACTAAACACCTGCAACTGTACAATAAACAACTTTGTGTATCATGGTGTTTTTAATAAAAATAAATATTAAAATTTTACAATAGAGGGCAGGAACAATAGTACAGTATATAGGGCACTTGCCTTGCATGTGGTCAACACAGGTTTGATCCTCAGCAGTCCCTATGTTCCCCTAAGCACTAATTAGTGCAGAGCCAGGAATAAGCTGTGAGCACTTCTGGGTATGGTCCAGAACCAATAAATCTTTTCAATATATTTTCATATTGTTGATAATAAATCAATATTGATAACCCACACTCCTCAAGCCAATTATTTGATATAATTTTTCTTTCTATTACAATTATTTTAGTTCTGAATTATAATTTTTTAATTTATGAATTCTGACATCAAATGTTTAGTAATTCTTGCCTATCCATGTAATGTTATGAGTTGAGTACTACAGAGAAGATATGAACTGTTGTATCTGCACTGGTAATTTGTTTGCATTTTGAAAGTTTTTCTACAGTAGACAGTTCACCTTCTGAGTGTGTACTTTTTACTTCAGAATGAGTGCTATGGGGCGGAGCGATAGCCCAGCGGGTAGGGCATTTATCTTGCAGAGGCCGGCCCATGCCTCTCTGAGTTTGATCCCGGCATCCCATATGGTGCCCCGAGCACCGCCAGGAGTAATTCCTGAGTGCAGAGCTAGTAGAAACCCCTGAGCATTGCTGGGTGTGAACCAAAAAAGCAAAAAGAAAAAAAAATGAGTGCTATGCCTTTCTGTCTTTCCTTCCTTTTTTTTCTTTCTTATCTTTCTTGCCTTATTTACTACCTTTTCTTCCAACCCCCTCTGTATTACTTTTTTCTTTCTTTCTTTCTTTCTTTCTTTCTTTCTTTCTTTTCTTTCTTTCTTTCTTTCTTTCTTTCTTTCTTTCTTTCTTTCTTTCTTTCTTTCTTTCTTTCTTTCTTTCTTTCTTTTCTTTCTTTCTTTCTTTTCTTTCTTTCTTTCTTTTTTCTGCCTTTTGTTCTTTCATTTTTTCTTTCATTTTTTTCTTTCTTTTTTTCTTTCATTTTTTCTGTCTTTGTGTCCTCTTTCTTGCTTTCTTTCTCTCTCTTTCTTTTTTTTTCTTGTTTGAGGCCACTTATTCTTTATTTTTCAATACAAATTCACAGTTGTAGTTCTCTTTCCTCTCCTTCCCCAGTGCTAACTTTTTATCTGCAACATAGAGCCTCTGATTTACTTAGAGATCATTTTTGTGTTTAGCCTTGGCACAAACCATGGACAATAGCTCAAAATGAGGATGAAAGTAGGGTTGATAAATATGATTATTCAGCTCCCTTGGATTATACCAGAGATCATCACTTGAACTAACCCTTAATAAATTTTTTTCATGGAGAGGTTTGTACTGTCAGGAGTTCCTCTTACTCATACACAGTATGGGGTTGCCAATTCAAGGGTTTTTTTCCGTTCATCAATAAATGCTGGACTTAGAGATGCCTACAAGAGTATGCTACCTGCACAGCAGAGCCTGGCAAGCTACCCCGTGTTGTATTTCATATATATGCCAAAACCACTAACAATTATAGACCTAATTCCGGAATGGATTGAGGCTCTTTATGTTCCTGGAGTAAGCAGATGCCTTGGGCTCTACTAGCATGAGACAGGACATATGGAGATGTTACTGGGGCCCGCTCGAGGCAAATCAATGATGAACGGGAAAGACAGTGATACAGTGATACAGTGATATCACTTCTGCTCCTGTCTCTTTTAATAGCTACAAAACAAAGAAATTTGGGAGGGGCAAGGAATAAAGGTAAATAGCAATGACAACAAAATTCTACATAGGTATAGCATCTTTAAATGCCAAAACAAAAATACAGAGAATATCTTAAAGAATGAGTTAGTTCTTTACTTACCGAGGAATAAGGTCAGAATCACATTACTCTCAACACCCTGTACCGGTAGAGGGAAATTGACACTGGTGGTGAGATTGCTAATAGAATATTGTATGTCTAAATCTCAGCTCTGAATAACTTTGTAAATCATTATGCTTTAATAAAACAAAAAAAATTTAAGTTCAGAAATTACAACTTTCTCTTTTTACTACCTTTTACCAGAACTTCCGCCATATGCAAAGAATCCTATAGGGAGAAGGCAGTGTAGAAAAGGAAGAAAATATCAGCCAGGGACTACATGCAACTTACAGTATTGATAATGTAGAGCAGGGAAACATTTCTTGGGATCCAGCTTTCCTTTGCCCATCTCTGAGAGTATGAGCATCTTTAGATTTTTAATCACCAAATACTATCTTCTCAATTCTCCTCTTTAAGAAAATGCTGCTTATCTCCTCTAATCCAGCCATGTGAGATCTGGCATAAGACATCAAGAACACATTGTCTTTGAGAAGTAGAATGGCTAGAACATAGAGGATATAGGATAAACTTTCCCTTTGATTTTTGTGAATGCATTTAACCAATATGTATTGAGCATATTCTCCTTACTGTATGCTTTTTAAATACTAGCTTCCCTGTGATAAATAAAATAGAAAAGTTTTCTGTCTTAATGGAGCCTATAGTCACTACATTGGTTTCGTTCTGGCTTTTTGACATCAGGTGTCTATATTTTCTTCTTTTATATCATTTCTCCTTAATAAGGATCACTTCTAATAAATGCAACTAAGCACTACCATCAGTGTAATACACCTCTGAAACAGTCATAAACCCTGCACTTCAAAAGAAAAAAGGACTTTTGGTAAATTAAAGTTGGTCTTACTAATATTAAAATTTGACCACAAGGTTCATAGTTTCTCAAATGACTTTTGCTCTGTAGAGTAAAACTTTTACACCTATTCTAAATATTTTGCATCTAGACCCAGATGCAAAAAAGACACAGATGGAAAAAAGACTTAAGCATCTATATCTCTTTACAAAGACATAGTTATGAGGAATGCTAGTCCAGAATTAATAGGGAAGACTTCTGAACTATTCTCATGTGAACCAATGTTTGGCCATCTTAATCACATGGGAGTATGTAAAATATTCAGTACAGGTAAGAGATGAAGTGATATTCAGAGCGGATTAAACCTGTAGATAATGTGGTTTGGGAGATATTCCGAGTTCATATCAAAACCTCATTATCCTTATCTTACCAAAAGCACTAAAATAGTAATGAAGGTCGTCTAGGAATAAAGTTTACTGGGCCTATAGTGATACAATTATTATACAACAAGCTCTGCTTTCCTCTGCTATATTTCCACCTACGTTGGACTTTCCCAGAGGTTAGTAAAAATACTATGGAAATAAAAGGAGAGATGATAATTGAACTTACAAAGTGATAATCCGACAAATACACAAGATTGCTAGTGGGTGGATTAGTAGATTCTCTACTAGGTTGTCAGAACGAACTGATTTCAGAGACCTGGCTTATATTTTAATAACCTGGTCCTCATCCTTCCTTGTTGTTTGTGTGGTCTCAGATTTTGTAAAGAAAGATCAAAGCAGGGGTTCCATTTCTTTTTATGAGGTGGTTGAGATGGGAGGATTCTGACTGGATTTGGATATTTTTGTTCTTTCTGTTCTTCCCTTTCTCCTCACCCTCAAATGCTTCTCCTAGTACCTCTCAGAACAAAGCTAGAGAAAGCTTGCTTTGAGATCTGAAAAGGGTAGGACTTGCTCTTTAATGCAATTCACACCTTTCCCAAGGAAATTCCTCAGAAACCCCAGTAATCGGTGAATGATGTTTATTGAATTGGTCTCTTCAGATTGTCACTGGGACAGAGTGAGAAATCGTTATACATCCTGCCAGCAGCCTGCTGTTGATGCTGTTTCAGTGTTCCCCGTCAGACTACCCTGGGAAGTAATGCCCATTACTGTAGTTCCCAGGCTCTAAAGAGGTCCTCCGTCTCCCTCTCTTTATTTTTTTGTTCTCATGTCATAGCAGCATTCCTCCCTAAACCCGCTTATACATGACATGCACACACAGACACTTGTAATTATGGGATGTCTGACATTGAGTTTAATAGCATAGCTCAGGGGTGAGATTGTCTGGTTTTTTTTTTCATTTACTTATTAAGTCTTGTTCAACTAAATGAACTACTCTGTGTCTGTTTCTCTTACAGCATTGGGTCATTATAAGAATTTAATGGTCTCATGCATGTTCCATTTTTAGCACAAAGAGTTGGGAATGCTCTATGAATGTAAGCTGTATGGTCATGATCAACTTTCACTGTGCTTTTAAGTGAAAGTACCTCTTTTGGGTCCCTGGGGAATGGACATCTTTGATAGTGAGACTCTCAAACAAATGCTCTTAAAGACTCGCCCAGATTGAGCTGGGTTTCCATGTGTGGGTGGAGGGTAGGTAAAATATTGTGTGGCTTGCCCTTTTTCTCATGAATTCATGTTCCCGAAAGCAGCTTGGGTGTTTGGGTGGTAATGCCTCCAAGTGCCCTTTCTGGGAGGCACAGTTAAATGTCACATACCAGGTGCTGAAACTTAAGTAGAATAAGTTGAGGGAATTAGTTGTATTAAGCAGATTTGGTTAAATGATCTACTAGGGTCAAAACCATGTTGCACAACCTAATATTCTCTCTTGTGTATGTGCCACCATTACCTCTGTGCTTTCCCCTAACATCACTTCAGAGGAGGGAGGGTTTATGGATGGCTGAGGATTTCTGATGTGATGCTAAGAAATATTAGCAATGAGAAACTTGACAGTAATTTCTGAGAGTAGTATCAGGAGTAACCCTGAACATCACTAGGTGTGGCCCCCAACCTGAAACAAAACAACAAACAGCTCCATCTCTCGGGACCTCTGCTTACTCATTCACCTTCCTGGGCGAGACTAATTTCCTGCAGACAGGTTTTTTTGGTTTTTTTTTTAGGAACTGAGGCCAAATTCCCTCCCTTTCAACTGCATCCCAGCAGCCTCCAAAGCTAGTCTCCATCATATGAACAGGCCTAGCTCCACAACCCTGGCCTCTGCTCCACCACTCTCATAGTTGGAGCACAGCAAACCCAGTGGGGAAGGAAGACACACAGAAATCCACCAAGTCAGTGAATGAAAATAGTAATACAGAATGCACAACTAGCACCAAGTAACTCTGTAAATTCTCGGAGAATGGCTTTAGTGACACCACGTTGAAAATGTTTAATGAGTCTAATGAAACAGTGGCACAGAGAAAGCACAAGAAAGTATGAAAGCCAAAATGGAAAACCTACTATCAGGAATGAAGAGAATGGTAGGAAATATGAAAAAAAAATAGCCTCAGTAAATGGTTGAGTAGTTGGGTTGTTACAGCAGCTGAGGAAAAGATTAAGTTGCTCCAAGATGAAATACAGGAAACCTTTGAGAAACAATGAAAGATAGAGGGGAAAAACATCTGAAAACAAACTAGAGTCCTTGATCACATGCAAAGTTCAAAGAATCTCCCCGCTTCTTAAAGGGGCTGGAGAGATGCACGGAGTAGGGCACTCACCGTGCACGCAGCAGGACCTAGTATCCGTATGCTCCTCCACCCAAGCCTTCCAGGAGTAGGCACAGCCAGGGGTGGCCCAGAAACAAAACAGAAGGTAAAAGCACAGCAAATTGTATCTTCATTATATTTATGTACTTACCTTTATAGTCTCAAAGAAAGCTCCATATTCCAGCTTTAAAATTGTCGATGGAGGCAGAAAATAAGCAAGTTGTTGCTGTTGTCCACTTTGCACAAAAATGGGGCTTAAGTGACAAATTTTTTCAGTGACTGAGAAGTGGAGATAAAGAGAAATAATCATGTAGAAACTGCCTGTGCCTTGTACAGTTTCAGAACAAAAGTATCTTCCTTCCATTTATAACTGGTGCAAAGAGTGGTAGCTAAATATGCATAGAATTTATCATAAAAATTTACTGAGCATAACATAGTTCCCTAAAATAGATAGATTTTATAAATTTCAATAAAGAATAAAATGCTACAAATGACCATCATACATTTGTGTATATGTAAAAGAAAGTAAGAAATTAGCAGCCTAGAGAGGTAGTGCAAGGGTTAAGGCTCCTGTCTTGCAGGCAACTGACTGTGGTTGTTCAGAATGTGTCAGGGTGCAGCACTGGAGGCCCCAGATCACTACTATTATAGCCCGAAGGTCTCAGCATCATTGGAATGGCCAACGTGACCCCAGGGCTGAGTAGCCCCACCTGTTTGAGCTACTGGCCCAGCTGGTTCAGGGCCTCCCTGGGCACATCTTAGGATCTTTAACCAAACCAAAAAATAAACCAATACTTTAACAATTGAAAACTATAATAAATTTATCAGAACCTCTACACAGTTTGGAAGCTTGTCACAAGTGTGTGGAGGGCGGAAGGCATTTAGGTTAGAGAACTGATCAGTATGACAATAAGAGTTGGAAATAATCACTGTGGACAAGAACTGAGTGTTGGAAGTAGGTAAAGGGATATGCATAATAACTTTTCAGTATCTGTTTTGTAAATCGTAATGCCCAAAAGAACAGAGAAAGAGGAGAGAGAGAGAGAGAGAGCAAGAGGTGGGGCAGGGTCTGCATGGGGCCAAGATGGAAATTACAAATAATGGTGGTGAGAAATGTACTCTGGTGTAAAGATGGGTGTTGAACATTATATGACTGACACACAACGTTGAACATCTTTGTAACTGTGTATGTCATTGTGATACAATTTAAAAAAGAAAGGAAAAAAGAAGAAGCAGTGGACCCCAGTCTTTCACAAATGGGAAAGATTTAGGCCTATGAATTGATAACTCTGAGTGTATAGATTTTCTCTAAAATTATTTTTACCTCCCCAGGACAGCTTTTCCAGAGAATACATCTCAAATCTCTAAATTTAAATTTCTTTCTCCTAAAGGAAGTCCATTGACCTCTAGAACATCAGAGTTCCCACTTTCCCTTACCTCTCAAATTTTTTAATCATAACTTTAGCTAATAACCCTGGTCAGAAGAATGAGTAAATGAATGAATGAATAATTGCTAGCAGTATAAAACGTTAGTCTTATATTTTCATTCAGTTACATCACCACTTTCCTGGTGAGTAACTATTACAGAATTTGTTTCCTACAGACACCAGCTCTCTCAAAAAAGTTGTTCTCAAGGAGGCAAAAAAGTGAATTTAGAGAAAATCTGTCCACTCAGTTAGCTCTTTATAGGCCTAAAGTGTTCCTTATAAGACTTACTAATTCCTGCAAACCCTGGAGGTTTGTCATGACTTCGGCTATTACAAGTGAGAGAGGAAAGTCAAGGAGACAGTGGAAGTTGCATGGGCAATCAGTCCGTCTCATTTGGGGTTGGGGGGGAGGTGGGGTTGGGCAACACCCAGCTGAGCTCAGGACATACATACTCCTGGCTCTGTGCACAGGAGTTACTCAGGGGAGCTCTCAGAGGAGACCAGATGGCATGCCAGGGATCAAACCCAGGTTGGCCACAAGCAAGGCAAATGCCCTACCCATGGTACCAGCTCTCCAGCCCTCTTTAGTTTTTAAAGCTACTGGAAGATTCAGTGTCTTTAGAACATTGAGGATGCAACTTTCTCCCAGGCTTCCTGCACTGTGAAATTAGATGTGTCTCTTGAAGGAAATCTTACACCCAGAAACATATGTTCTCATTGATTTTTGCCTTTGAAGTATGGGTTCACCCAAAACATCTGACTCAAAGACACATAAAAGAAATGGAACTCCCTCGATCTAGGGTAAGGTGTTAGCTTGAGATAAGTTAGTTCAGAGATGAGTCATACCTCATGAAGGATAACCTTTGCTATTCCCTGCCCACCTTCCTAACAGCTACTTTCAAAATAAATCCCTTTCTTTTTTTCTTTATTGAATCATAGTGAGATTATGCAGTTAAAAGTTTGTTCATTATTGATTCCCTTTTTAAAGACATTAAAACATAAAACAAAACCTGGTAATTTAAATAAATAATTTTATCAGTCTTCCTGATGTACTTGAAAATGTACATCAGGATCTTAACTGTAAATGTGGTAATATGTTGATATATCTTTGATGCCTAGTTTACTCATGATTATATAACAAGGTAGAGAATTGGGGAGCTCCATTTTTCTGAGATATTATTGAGGTGAACATTGTATCAGTTTCATATATTTACCATAACAATTTAATATTTGTATATATTATGAAATGAGCATTGCAACAAATATAGTGAACATGCATCACCATACATATGGGGTATTCAATTTTTAACTGATTGTATGATTTAAATCTCTCTTCTAGAGATATTGATATTTGAAAATGGAGTACTAACAGACTAAAGAAACCCAATTCTATTTTCCAAAGTATGTAAGAAGCTTCGAGCCCCTGGAGCTCAACTGGATCATAAATGGTAAAATAACAGCAACCTACTTATATTACTATACCCTAGGTATTTTTTATTTGCTTGAGAGACCTGATATAAATTTTGTGATAGAGATTAAGTTTAAAAAAATACTTCATTTTTGTGACTTTCTGTGGTCTTTCTTGATTCAAAAGAAAGGCATCAGATCCCAGGAAGAGTTTAGGTACCCATTTGAGTGATTTGGGAGCTCACAGCCTGGCCGAGTCCAGCATAGCTCCAAGGGTTTGCTCACATATGTGAGGGAGGACCACGCTGGTCAGACTTGGAGCAGGGATTTGGGCTCCTCCTCCCATTCCCTCCACCTCCATGTCAACAGGTGTGGCTGTGAGCACCCAACCACCACAGCCAGTAACCCCAGGAGACACTCCAGACCCACAATTGTGCCAGCAACACCAGAAGAGAGACATTCCAGACCCAACCACTCTAGACCCACAGCTGCGCTGCTCGGCCCCACGTGGAAGCAGCCCATGGAGTTCTGGAGGGCGATAAAGGGCTCAGCCAGGGGCCGGAGCAATAGCACAGCGGATAGGGGGCATTTGCCTTGCATGCAGCTGACCTGGGTTTGATCCCCAGCATCCCATATGGTCCCCAAGCACTGTCAGGAGTAAGTCCTGAGTGAAGAGCCAGGAGTAACCTCTGAGCATTGCTAGGTGAGACCCAAAAAGAAAAAAAATAGGGCTCAGCCAGAGCCCCTGGCCAATTCTAACATAGCTCTAAGGGTTCACTCCCCATGTGCAGGGGAGGGGCCACACTGGCGTGACTTGGAGGGGATTTAGGCTCCTCCTCCCATTACTCCACCTCCATGTTGACAGGTGTGGCTGTGAGCACCCAACCATCACAGCCAGCAACCCCCAGGAGACACTCCAGACCCACAGCTCTGTGCGGCAGTCTTAGATAGTACTGAGGTTAGGACAGGTCCTTCACAGGATCTTTCACATTTATACACTGTATATAGTTCTAGACAGGTTCTAGCTGTGGCCTGTCATTCCAGTGAGCCTAGCAAGAAGCCAGAGGAAACCCAATTCCATGAGGTCAGTCAATCTCAACATCCGGACTCCACAGCTCCTCAGAGCTCCACCCAAGAGAAAAGCTGATCTTTCCCTGTTGAGGTTTATCAGTAAATGCAAAATATGAGAGCCTTCTACTGAGAGTATATCACCTACACGGCAGAGCCTGGCAAGCTACTCGTGTTTTGTTTTTTTTTTTTTTTTTTTTTTGCTTTTTTGGGTCACACCCGGCAATGCTCAGGGGTTTCTCCTGGCTCTGCACTCAGGAATCACTCCTGGCGGTCGCTCGGGGGACCATATGGGATGCCGTGGATCGAACCCGGCCGGCCGCTGCAAGGCAAATGCCCTAACCGCTGGACTATCGCCTCCGGCTCCGTGTTGTATTTGATATGCCAAAAACCAGTAACAATTATGGTCCTCATTCCCATGACCTGAAGAATGGTTTGAGGCTCTTTGTGTTCCTGAGTAAGCAGATGCCCTTGGGCTACACTTCATTGCAAAGGGTCATATGGAGATGTTACTGGTGCCAGCTCAAGCAAATCCATGAACAATGAGAAAACAAGTGATACAAGTGATGAAATCAATCTGCTATAGGGGTGGATCAGGCAAAACATGGATCAGGAGGTCTTGTCAAAGGGGGGTTCTACCACAAACTGTAGGGAGTGAGGTTAGGTAAGGTAAGATGGAGAAGGGAACAGTGTGCTAATAATTGTTGAAAGGGATAACACCAGCCTAGAACTGAGCATTGAATACAGGCAAAAGATACACATGATAACCTCTAAATATGTATTGCAATTCATAGTGTGTAAGAGAAGGAAAAAAGAAAAAGATAGAAGAGAAAAGAGATAAAGAACCTGCCATAGAGGCAGGCTAGGGAGGGGGAGGGAATTGGGGACATGGTAGTGGGAAATGGGCATTGGTGAGAGGATGGGTGCTGGAACACTGTAAGACAGAAACCCAAACATGAACTTCTTTGTAATTGTATATCTACGGTGGTATAATAAAATATTTTTAAAAATGTTTTAATTAAAAAAAAGAAACACAGGTCTTAAAGGGATTCCCCTCCAGGAGGCAAAATTTTTGTCATTAGCAATTTGTTTGCTAATTTAAATATAGTATCCCTTAAACAATATAAAGCAATCCTAGGTTTTCATAGAAATGGCAAAATGCAAAATGTAGTCTTCTCATCAAAAGAGATTGTTCAATTTGGTTACCAATAGACAAAATTGTGACTTGGTACAAGCCACTGTGAACTGTCTGTCTGCCAAGGAGGCTGCATTTATAGCACCCTTGATTAGAGGTGACATTTTCTCACTCTGAGTATTTTGCCCATATTTGAAGAGACCCACACAGGGGACCTTATTAAAATCTGCAGAAGCCTGTGAATACATGAGGATGCACTTACATGAACGCCGAAGGAGAGAATGGATTTTTTTTTTCTTCTGGGACTCTGAGAGTTTTATTTTGTCGGGATTTATAAAGGAAAGAACTTACAAAAAGAGGACATGTTACCATCATTTAAAAGACACTGCTATATTTTCTATGCTAAAAACTCCGAGATCAGGGTAAAGCAGTAAGAATTCTGTTTCTAACACCCACTAAAATGAAAATTACTTTGGCTAAATTCCAGATTCCTTTACTAATTATAGCAAAGAGATATTGTGACTAGCTTTTGAGCAACAGATCATAACAAGCCCAAACT
>JAJIBD010014792.1:0-45187 GCA_021461705.1 Cryptotis parvus | reverse complement strand
AAAAAATCTAGTATGAACATTCTAATGTACAGTAAGTTTAAATTGAGATAAACTTGACCATCTTTAAGTAAGAGTGCATATAACTCAGCATTAAAGAGCATGTGTAAAATGCCCTAGTGCTTTATTCCTTTATGATTTTAGTTATACGAAAAAAAATCCTCTTAGAATCTTTGAGTTCTGGAATCTCTCCTATGAAAGAAAAAGAAACTATACTGGAAATCAAGCATACCTGATTTTGAATTATACCTCTATAATTTACTTCTAGCATATGCTGAAAAGATTAATGTATATATACTCACTTTTATCTTAATGAGATTGAATATTGTTCAATTTACTTCTAGCATATGCTGAAAAGATTAATGTATATATACTCACTTTTTATCTTCACAATGAGATATAATATTGCTCAATTGTTTGATAAAGTATTAGCATAAATGTGTGCAACCTAGCCGATGCCATTCCTCTCACATTGCAAGCATGATGACTAATAATCCTGTAATAGCTAAATTAATGTATCCCTAAAATTCCATTGCTTTTAGAAAAATATTATTTTCTTTTGTATGAACCAATACAATATGTACTCTAAACATGTACTTTTGAGAAAAATAAAAAATAAGTTTATTTTTTACAATAATTAAGCCAAAGGAAAAGTAATTTATTATCACTTTATAAAGATGTGGTTGAGTTTTGCCTACTAAACTTCATGTGTTTTGATGTAATTCTTTATCCACAGACTTCTTTTTATTAGCTTAATAACTGACTCGACTCCAAATACAAAGCTCTTCTTTCTTAAGGATTTATTATATTACATTTGGGGGTTTAGAAGAATATAGCCAAGATAATCTCTTTAGTGAAATCCTATATCTTCTTAAAAATGTTATAAAATAGTGCTTTCTTCTGCAGAGAGGGGTAGAATAAAAAAACTCTATTATTTAAACTATAGAAATATTAAATAGATTAAAAACAGTAAACATGTTTCAATATTATTAATGCTAGCTGTTATACCCACATATGTGTCATGCATGTGCACACACTTCCCACATTTATAGACATAACAAACAAAACACTGCCAGATTTAATAAACTATATCTACAATTGAAAATATTTGAAAAAATAAACACTATTTCAGAGGTATTCTTTTTACCATATCTCTTATAAAGTGTCATATTTTTAGGTATTATAATTTAATCTGGGGAGGACATAAAGATAAATAATTGCATTGCTTTTATGATACTGATTCAATATCTCTCAATTCGACCTTTGTTTCTGTTTAAACAAAGTTAAGAAATATTTTTAAAGAAACTGTCCCCTTTATCCGAATTTGCTTTCATTTCTTTGTATTTATGCTGTTGCTTGTAAAATTTCTAACACATCAGTCTCAATTAACATATAAGTACTAGATAAAATCTAGCCTTCAAGGTAAAATAAAAAGTTTTTCTTTAGATATTTTACTATCTATCGTTATTTGCAACATCCATCATAAGACACAGAGTTGGTCCCCTTTATATTCAATTGTATTAGCCTTAGAGTGTACTACATTCGTCACATTCTAGCAAAAAGAAGAGAGAGAATAAAGTGAGATAGTTTATCCTTTTCCTTAGAGAAGGGACGGACACTATCGTTCCACAAAGAACACTGAATGTATATGGTCACATGGTCTCAGATATCATCAAGAGACACTGCAAGTGGTAGTATTTGGTTTTGCTTACATTGGGAGGGCTCTGTGCGTGGGTAGGTTGGTAGGGGTTAGGGGTTGTTGGTCAAGGTGTGGAAAGGGTAGAGAGTGGGGACCAGGGAAAGGAAAGTAGCTCAACTACTGAAGGGAGAGGTGTAATGAGTACTTATTTGATGCCTTATTGATGGGGATCTTCCAACTTTACATTTCTTGTAGTTGACTCCAACAATTGTGAAACATACTATTCATATATCACAACATAAACACTCTTAAGCTACAATATAATGAATTTTCAGCATCTGGTATATTATTTAACAGCTTTTGAATTCTTGTCGACTTAGAGATATTATGACTTGATTTGACCAAGGGTTAGGGTTAGGGGTTAGGGTTAGGATGTATTCCACTTAGAGTTGACCTTTGTTCTTATAAAAACATTGATGAAATATTTCTCATCTTGGTATATTTGTGCTGTACAAATGCCTGTACTGAAATTTTAAATGCTGTGACTAAGTGACTATTATGTAAATAACTAGTAAGTAAATATATATATATATATATATATGGGGGTGTATGATTTTTAATTGTATGGTCAACAGATAGTATAAGAGTTGTCAACAAAGTAATCTGCTTTAAAATTGTATAATTAATAAACTATAGAAAAATGTGTGAGAGGCATTTAAATTACAGTGTAACAGTGTTCTTATGAAGATGAGGATAATACTGAAATTAGATAAAACATAACCAAAATCAGTGTGTTCCATCCTCTTTCTGTTGGATGCATAATAGGCAGCTTTATTAGTAATATGTGTTTCCATTTCCTGTCTGCATAATGGGAATAATAATCTGGTCCTAAATATTTAGAAGAAATGTATGGATGTAGGTAAAGTTCTTAGAATGGTACCTAAAACATAAATTTATACAAAATTAACTATTATTACCATTTTTGAATTGCGTAATACAAGTCCATGATACATTCAGCTTGTTCTTCTGTGGGTTTTCCTTCATTGACATATATTTTCTCAGAAAATCATCTGTCTTATGAAATTAGAGGATATCTTGCTAAGTGAAGTTAGTAAGAAAGCAAGGGATAGACACAGAAAGATCTCTCTCATATAGGGGACTTAAGATTCACAGCAAGGTAGCAACAAGGGTATGGAAGAACTGATGGAGAACCACATAATGAGCTAATCCACACAACTGAGTGTGGGATAGAGCAGCATTAGGAAAGAGGGGAGTCCTTGGAGGAAGGAGGGTGATGTGTTTGGTCTTGGAATTATATGCATAAGAAACAACTGTTAATAGCAACATAACCACAGAATCTGAATTAAAAAATTAAAAGAAAAAATAATTCACTTCACTTAGGTTAGCAAATCTATATCCTGATATGTAAATACCTTTAAAATTATATTTTGGTGATTGTTATATCTAAATTTATTTCCATTTTGTTACTGCTTTGATAAAATTTATCAATAACATAGAAATTTTTCTTTTTAATTTTTTAACAATTTTGTGGAAGTAATAAGATACTACAATGCTGTTTATTAATTTTATTAATAAGTTAATTAATTACAATTAATGCAGAATTCCAACACCAAAGGGGGCACACCCTCCACCAGTTAGTAACATTTTAACATTCAAAAATCATCTTTCAATTTTATTGTATGTATATTTATGTATATATGGGTTATCACTTATGCATATTTACATTTATTTTAAATCTACATATTATAGGATTAGTTTTTTTAATTCTGTTTCATAATTTGCCTTCATCACTGTCTAAAGACACAAATATAAATATTTTGCTTTGATATTTTATTTTATTTATTTTTGCAATTTGATATTTTACCTTTTATAAGTAAAAAAAGATTGTCTATTTTATTTATTTGGCTAATATATCTGTCCTTGTAACATAGTTTAGCATTTTGTGACTGTCTTCTGTTTACCTATATATATAGATGAAAGTTATCAGACATAAACTACGTATATTCAAACTTAATAATTGCAGTCATATAGTTTATCTCTGTAGTTCTTATACTAACACATTTCATTGGTGGTTTCAAATTAGGCCCCAGCAATGCTTGGTTATCCATATATTGCTTCTCTAGAGATTTTAAAATGAGTTAAACAGTCCTGATTACAGAAATATCTGCAATATTTTCTTGAACATCTGTGGTCCAATATCTCCAAAGACATCTCTCCTCAGATCTATTAGTAGCGGCCTTTTATACACATATTTAATATATACCCTTCATTTGATACATATATTGATAATAGTTTAAAAACTAAACTTTTTTAAAAAAAGTTTTTTAAAAAGTCTTTTTTTAAATCCGGCTCAGGTATGCGAGTCCAGAGACTCGCAGACATGGGGCAGAGCTGCTACTGGCTCTCCCTGTGACCAGCTGCTCACGAGGCACCTGGGAGGGATGGTGGGTTCTAGCCCTGGCCCACCATCCCAGCAGAGCCTCGCAACAAGCCAGACGACCCCACACTCCATGAGGGCCTCCATTTTCTACATCCGGACTTCTCTCTCGTCAGACCTCCACCCAGCAGACCAGCCTATCAGCGCTGGGCTCGCGCGGCCGCTGCGGCCCCGCGGTTCATCAATAAATGATGGACTTAGAGATCCTGGTATGCTACCTGCACGGCAGAGCCTGGCAAGCTACCCGTGTTGTATTTGATATATATGCCAAATACCAGTAACAATTATAGACCTCATTCCGGAATGGATTGAGGCTCTTTATGTTCCTGGAGCAAGCAGATGCCTTGGGCTCTACTAGCATGAGACAGGACATATGGAGATGTTACTGGGGCCTGCTCGAGCAAATCGATGATGAACGGGAAGACAGTGACAGTGATTGATAATAGTTGTCTACTTGATCTTTTTATCCCTGAACCAGTATATAATGTCCATACCTAGATCTTATTTTTAGCTGAAGTGTTAAATGTCTGGCACAAGTATAACCATTCATGCTTATATTTTGTGTGTAATTATCTGATATGATTGTTTTCCAAACTCCTCTTCTGTTTTTCATGAAGAGTTCTGGTGTGTCTTTTATAAGCAGTACAAGATTGAATATTTTCTGATCCATTCAGCCACTCAGTACAGTTTGAATGAAGAGTTCACTCTATTGATATTGAGAAAAACTATTGATATAAAGATTGATGTTATGTATATATGAGGGGTTTTGTGATTGTTTTTGCCTTGTTCCTTTTGCTTTTTTATGAGACCATTCAATATTCCTTTAAAAGTTGCTGTCAAAGTTGCAAATTAATTTGAGTATTATTAGTCTGAGAAAGTTTATATCACTCCTTTAACTCTGAGTGGATAATCTTGCAAGGTAGTAGATTCTTGTTTTGATGCATTGAATAATATTTTGAATATATAATTTCAAATGCTGGATAACTTCAACCGAGAATTTGGAAAGAGAGATATACAGCTGAAACTCAACAAAACAATGTTCATGAAAAATGGGCTACTTCCATAGGCCCCATTCAATCTCTATGGAACAAACATCTCTGAATGCAGCAGTTATGTGTACCTAGGACGAGAAGTCAACATGATGAATGACCTAAGTCCTGAGCTGTGCAGGAGGAAAAGAGCGGCATGGGATGCCTTCAAAAGCATCGAAGAAATTGCTAAAAGGACAAAGATCCTCCAGCTCCATCTCTTCGACTCCACCGTTCTCCCTGCATTAACATACACCTCAGAGACCTGGGCCCTACGAAAGCCAGATGAGAATGCTATTCAAGTCTCCCAAAGAGGAATCGAAAGAGCTATGCTTGGGATATCACACCTCACTCAAGTGAGAGAAGGAATCCGGAGTTCCGACCTCTGTCACTGTTCCAGAGTCAGGGGCGCTGTCTCATTTGCCAAGGCATCGAAAATCAGATAGACTGGACATGTAATGCAATTTGGAGATGACGCTGGACTAGAGCCATTACGCAAATGGATCCCACGGGATGTTAATTTGAAGCTCTTCCTATTCCTGAAGCAACCAGATGCCATGGGGCTACACTGGCCCTTGACAGGGACAAATAAAAAGGTTACTGGCGCCTGCTCAAGCAAATCGACAAAAAATCATCAAGCTATGTAAGTATTATTAGAACACTTTCCTGTATCTTAGCTGTATTTGAATTAATAAATATTAAAGCCAAATTTTCTGATTCCCCATATTCAACTTCATGTACCTTGCCCTTAATATTTACTGCATTTAATGAACAGTTTTTTCATGGCACAGTCCATCAATCCTCTGGATTTAAAAAAAATATTTTATACTTATTAACTGACTGTTTTCATGATGAATTTTGTCAGGCCCTCTCTATTCAGTTTTTTCTTTCCAATTGCTCCAAATACTTAAGAACATCCTTCATTTTAAAATATTCATGGAAGATTCATGGATGATAGCCTTTGGGCACTATTTAAAAACTAAAATCAGATATATTGCTGACTAGAATTATAGCATGATTTAAGATAAAACTGTCTATCACTATCACTATCTTCCCATTCATCATCTATTTGCTAGAGCGGGCACCAGTAATATCTCCATATGTCCTGTCTCATGATTGTAGAACCCAAAGGCATCCGCTTGCTCCAGGAACATAAAGAGACTCAAACCATTATATTGGGTCATGGGAATGACCTAATATAAATGTTACTGGTATTTGGCATAACAAATACGTCACGAGCAGCTATAGAAACTGTCTATAGAAGAATAAATATTAATGAGGTAACGCTATAATTTTCAAATTCAACCATATTGCTTGATGCTTTAAACAAGAATTTATAACTAAAGTGAATTGTTATAATGTGTTTTTGGTTGTTGACTCTGTGAGGAAATAAATTTTAAATCGGTGTTATATGTGGTTTTGATTAAAACATTTAAGTGCATGCTAAATCCTACAACATATAAAACTACCATATCTTATTGATCTAAAACCCTATTGATGTATTATTTAAACTAGTGCACAACTGAACATTACTTGCCTTACATTTTTAGACTCTAGTAAAGAAAAAATCAATACAGGTAAATATTTGACACAATACTATTGGGATCATCACAGAGATAATTAGAGTGAAATAAGTCTCCTGCATTTCTCTTTACTCCTTTTCTCTCACACGTTTTTCCTTAACACAGTCACACCCAAAAGAACAAGCACAAAAGGGCAATTATCACAGAAATTCCACATTCCTCCCTCATTTTTGGTTATAGATCCACACATATAAAAGGGTCTCCCTTCCCACATGCCATATGCTAAGCAACCCTGGCTTGTGAAAACTGTGGAGTGGGTTTAGAGGACTTGTAGATGTGCATTTATTTAATCTTTGCAGAGTTGCATGACTTCACAAATTTCCCCTGCAGTAGATTTCGCATTGGCATTTCGGAAAGACTGTAACTAACACTCTTTGACATATCTTATAACTCAATTTCTTCTTCAAAACCTTCTCATTTTTATAGAACCATGAGTGGATACTAAGCAGGTATCTCTGTGTTTTCAAGTCGAACTCCGTTGGCTTCTTATCTATTTCTTTGAGCAGTCTGAAACAGGAATTTATTCTGGTTTAGTGATATTATCCTCCTGTCATCCAGCAGGCTCACATCCTCTGCACCATCTGTTTGCAATATATCTTCACTATAGCATTTGCTACCAGGAGGAAAGTATTTAACTGGAGTTATTTCTTTCTTTGATAAGCATGCTTTTATGACTGCAAAAACTTAGAGGTACTGTTTAACTGTTTATTTGTTACCTATTAAGAAATATTCATTTTTTAAACTTTACTGTTATTGTAGCAAAACAAGGAATTGTCTCCTCTTTTTTGTTTCAGGAATTTATCTTTTTAGCAGTAAGTATTAACATTAGGTTCTGATTAATATTTATTTTTATATTTTTTCACTAGCTCATAATTCTGAAACACCCTTCAAATAATCGCTACTATAATACAGTTCTTGCTACACTGTTACAGAGGGTATGGAGAATTGAATTTGGCTGTGTAAATATTTATGCAGGATTATAGATTACATAAGAACTATTTTATATCTCTTTCTACTTGTGAAGCGCCTTTCCTATAGAAACTTGCAAATTTCCCTGTTTTAATACGTTGAGTACGCAACCATATACTTACCATTAGTTTGTTTCTTAGGGGATTTTTTACAGTCAAAGTACCTTTTCCTCAGCTTTGTTCAGCCAAACTCTTATTTTTCACCTGAAGATCAGTAGTTGAAGTTCTCACAGATAGGGTTCCTAGGCTTCCTTTTTTATTTCATGTGTGCACACATCTGCACACTTAAAATACCGGAGTCTCGGTTTAAATTAGTTGATAATATACAAGATGATGTGATTAAACTGTAAAAAATACTTAATTTGTCTTAGATTTGCCGGGGCGGGAGGTGACTGCTAGGCCTGGGCGGGGGGGAAGGGCCTTGGGCTATCCTGACTTGTCTTAGCGGCGGGAGCCGGTTTCTTGTGTTTTGAGTGTACAAGGTATGCTCCTCGGCGAGCCTGGGAAGCTACCGTGCGTTTGTCCAGTCCGTCTTATAAACCTCTTTCCTGACTGATGGAAGGTTTGAGGCTCTTTATGTTCCTGGAGCAGCGGTCCCGGCTCCTTGCCTGAGACGGACATATGGTGATGTTACTGGTGCCGCCGGCTGTGTGCGGACGAAGTATACAGTGAATATCCTTGGTCATATGTGTAAGTTAGGAGTTTTTTTCTGATAACTCTCTAACCACTGGCTCCTGGGGGTGGGATATGAGGGAGGAAATATGCAATATCTGAATTGTAACCTGTCTGGACCATAACTAAACTGAGCACCACTAATTTAGTTACGCTATTGTGCACAAAAAATGTATAATGGCAAAGAGCACAGAGAGAGTGTACATATTAGGAGGCAAATGAAAAAAATTTATTTCTCAATTAAAAAATACAATGAATTTTCTGGCATTTGGTGCTCACAGATTTTATAGATAAGGCTTCTGTCAGTCATGAATATGGTTTGGCTATGAATTTTCATATTTGATTACTATGTTCTAAACATATTTACCTTCTCTCAGTCTCATGCTTATGCCAAATTCTTTCCTGCCATACTATATACCATTTAATAGAACAGAACTTTAAAATGATTTGATCTTATGTAATTTAATACATAAGACTTAAAGTTTAAAATTTCAATTAATATTTTATTATAATTATAGTATTTTCCAAGCTAACTTGGAAAATCTGTAGCATATGACAGATTTAAATATCTCCAAGTGGCAAGCACTATTACTTAATCTATAAATTAATTATGCAAGGTCAAAAATATTTCTTAATTAGTTTAAGAAAAATTATACATTGAATTTGGAATATGCACCAAGAGAAGTATAGTGTATAGTAATATCAGAGGTATGGGTGCATAAACAGACTCATATTCACCATCATTTGTAAGCAGACAATTCTCCAAAAGTCTCTTATATTTCCCCTTTGTGATAGTATTTGTTCTCAACTATCTTTTCAAACATCAGAGCCTAGGTGACAATCATTAGTCAGGGATAAGGTCTCTCACTGGGCAGAGGGGAAATTTTGTTTGCCATCCAAGACAGTAAAGATGCATTTCCAAGTGCTAAGGTTAAGCACATAGCTGATTGTTACTTTAAAGAATGGGGTTACCTAAACTCATTTTCCTCAGCTCTCACATAAGCATTCACATGGCCTCCTAAGCCCTCTGATCTTTTCTTGCAGGACTTGGACATCAGAGTTAACCAATGGAAATACACAGTTTTTAGTCACTTTCCTGCTTTAAATAATAAAATACTTAGCCTATGTTATTTATTTGCATGACATAAATATACCAGGTGATCTTACCAAAAGTGGAAATTACCACAAGCGCGTGGGAGACAGAGGTTAGGTTAGATAGAGAAGGGAACATGTGTGAATAAATGTCTAAAGGTCTGATACCAACATAGAACTGAGCATTAAATACAGACAAAAAATGCAAATGATGGCTTCTAAGTGTACGTAGTGCAACCCACAATGTGTGGGAGAAGGAGGAGAGAGAGGGAGAGAGGGAGAGGGAGATAAAGAACCTGCCATTTAGGCAGGATGTGGGAGGGGGAGGGAATTGGGGACATGGGTGGTGGTTGAGGGGCACTGGTGGAGGGCGGGGTGCTGGAACACTGTGTGACCGAAACCCCCCCAAGCATGAACAACGTTGTAAGTGTATATCTCACGGTGGCATAATAAAATGTTAAAAAAATAAAAATAAAAAAAAAAAAAATAAAAATATCATATCTATTAAATTATATATGTATATATGTGTGTAATAAGCATATATATGTTTAAGTACATATACGTATATGTATATATTATTATGTATGCATACCTATGTGTCTTTATGTGCACATACGTGCACATACATAAACATTTCTATGCACATATGTATATACATAGGCATGCATTATGCATACATATAGAATTTTCCTGTTTTAGGGGTAGACTAGATATAATAGTAATATGTTTTAATGACATAAAAATATGTAGTAATAATAACACAAATTAGTGTGCTTGCAGATATAAGAGTAGATAGTCCTAAAGAGACTGGAGACATGTACAGGTGAAAGGCATTTTCCTTGCATACACTGACCCTGGTTTGATGTGTAATATCCTATATGGGCCCCCATACAGTAGCCAGTCCTGAGCAAGCAGTTGTTGCTCTTGTATTTGAGGTTTATCTTCTCTCTTGATGTTTTAAGTCTGTTCCTTTGCTTTTCTCATTTCAATTGAAATATGTTATGGTGATTTGTATTTTAATTGAGTTTGTTCGGTATCTTTGAATCATTTGGATGGTGGAGAACCATTCCCTCGTGACCTGGAGATCGGCGTTATCATCTCTTCCACTCATTATACTTCCCCTGTTTCATTTCTGTCCTTCTGGGCCACCTGATCTATTTTTCATTTACACAACAGCCTTCTGCTAATGCCTATTATTCTACTTCCTTAACTATGTATTGATATTTCAGTTGGACAGATGTAGATTGGCTCCTCCTTTCCGTTGCTGGAGCCTCTGTGTCCATACTCTGACACTGAATTAAGACCCTACACTTTGCTCACTTTCCTTGAGTGTGTGAGATGGTTAAATACAGTGTAGAGTGGACACGTTCAAAAATCCACAAGGTAATGGGTACCAATGCAGTACCTGTAGATTGGGGCTTGGTTCTCCCCAGCATGGAACAGAAGGTCCCTGGGTTTTGTCAGCATACCAGGACTTGGAGGAGGATTTGTCAATGGTTGGTATCTACTACAAGAGCGTGGTGGACAGAGGTTAAGACAGAGAACAGACTAGTTTGTGGACAATAGTTGGACGTTTTAATGCTAGACTAGAAGTGAGTATTGAAAGTAGGTAAAGGAATATACATAATAAGCCCTCAGTGAATGCATTGCAAACCACAACGTGCAAAAGAAGAGAGAGGTACAGAAGAAAGTGTCTTCCATAGAGGCAGGCAGAGTTGGGGGTGAGGGAAACTGGATAGATTGGTGGTGGGAAATGGGCACTGGTGGAAGGTTAGGTGCTGGAACACTGTATGATTGAATTCCAATCATGAACAGCTTTGTAATTGTCTATTTCAAGGTGATATAATATTTTTTTAAAAAAACATAGGCTGGCACAAGTCAGAATCATCATAAGATAGGGCACTCAGTATCTTTAAGAGAGTAAAAATGTGTGATGTGTTTCTCAACAGTAGCATCAAACATTAATCAGAAACAATGAGCAATGAGCAACAATGAGCAACTTTTTATTGACTTACTAAAAAGTCAAGGTGGATATTTTTTGTTTTATACATAAGATGTACAACAGTATGTCTTTTATACTATAAAGCAACACAGTCCAACTTAGCTCAAGAAAGACTGTACTACTTCTTTTATAGTTCATTACCTTTTAAAGTGCTATCAGCTCAAGTGAATGAAAAAAGCAACTTTTTTCCTTCACTGGTTCATAGAACAGATTTATTTGATGTATTCAATTACCGTCATGATTCCTTCACTTCACTTGTATCACTTGTCCTTCCATTGTTCATCAATGTGCTCAAGAGGCGCCAGTAGCATCTCCATTCATTCGGAATGAGGTCCATTATTGTTACCGTTTGGACATATAAAATATACCATGGGTATCTTGCCAGGCTCTGCCGTGGCCCTGGATTTTCATTACAAAATGACGACAAATCTAATTCACACAGCAATGTTCCTGTTGTCCATGCTGACTGTAAGCTGCTGGTAAATCATCACCAGTCAAATATCCCAATGAAAATGAACAACAACTTTATTAATTCTATATATGCTGATGTTTGATTTCAGAAAAACTGACTTAACATTAAAGCAGGTAATAGAGCATGAAGGATCTAAATGGTCACCTGACTTCCTGGAGCTGATATAGAAATGGTAAGTAAGCATTTCTGTGTGGAGCAAAAAATTGTGTGTGGAGAGGGATCCCAGTAGTGCCACGACAATCCAGAAGAATACCCAAGTACTGCAGGGGTTCAGACAAAAAGAAAATGTTGAAACAAAACCCAGACTCTTCCTCCTCTGAAGATGATTCCATATCTCATTTAGTTTTTGTGATCTTTATAAACCCAACACTCAAAACAAATTCACAAAAAATAGTAAAAAATAAACTTAACTTACAGGCATTTTAAGTGTGAAAGAGTTAGTTTCCATTATCAAAGTGAAACACCTATTGGCAGGCCAACAAATAACATGCATTTGTTATAAACAAAATAAGTCTAAGAATTATATAACAATACTCTCTTCACTATTTACTAGGTTCTGTCCTTTTCCATTTATCCCCTTGTATGTAAAAAGACATCTCTGCTGCACAAATGAATACCTGTCATCATCCCATTGCTCACAAGGGAATGTCTTAGACCTGAGCCAAATTGTACTTGTTGACATGAGTTATCTGTGCTATCTAATGTGTCTCATTATCACTGTCCAAATACTCCATTTCTCATGATCACTGTATCACTGTATCACTGTCTTCCCGTTCATCATCGATTTGCTCTAGCTGGCCCCCAGTAACATCTCCATATGTCCTGTCTCATGCTAGTAGAGTCCAAGGCATCTGCTTGCTCCAGGAACATAAAGAGCCTCAATCCATTCCGGAATGAGGTCTATAATTGTTACTGGTATTTGGCATATATCAAATATAACATCCGGACTTCTCTCTCGTCAGACCTCTACCCAGCAGACCAGCCTATCAGCGCCTGGCTCGCAGCAGCTGCGGCCGCCGCGGTTCATCAATAAATGCTGGACTTAGAGATGCCTACAAGAATATGCTACCTGCACGGCAGAGCCCTGGCAAGCTACCCGTTTTGTATTTGATATATATGCCATTTCTCATGATAGACAAAATATTTTGGTTTGTGTTGTGAGGGGTCTCCACATTTGGCAGTTCTTCTAGGGTGTGAAGAAGTGTTTGGGGCTTGTTGCTATGGAGACCATGTGCTGCTGGGGGTCAAACTAGTCTTCCTGCATTCAAATACGCTCTTGTATTCCATTACTTTGAACTATCTTCCAGTCCCTAGGCAGACTATTTTTATTTTGGGGTTATTTTTAGGGAGGAGGGAGAACACCCAGTCATGCTGAAGGGCTACTCCTGGATCTGTGCTCAGGAAGCACTCCTGGAGGTGCTCAGAAGACCTCATGGAATACTGGGAAATCAAACCAGGGTCAATGGTATGAAAGGCAATCAAGCACCCTACCTATTTTACTATCACTCCAGCTCCAAGATAAAATACTAAAGGAAGAAAATAAGCACTGTTTTAAACTACATACCAGTAGAAAAAGAATTTAAAATTTGTAGGAAAAATACCGTATCCTTTCCTACATTTCCTTCTAAAGTTTCCATTTAATTTGGGTTCAATTTAGAAGAAGTAGGGAGACTTTAAATTCCTTGTTTTGTAAAAATTCTCCTCATGTAGTTCAGATACAAATACGTAAGAGACTGTTATTTGCTTCTGATATTTGACGTTTTTTTCTGTTTCTAGTCTTAGTGATACACAATGTGAATAATGAATCTTTCCAGAGTTTGGCCTGCCAAGTCCAACACCTGCCAGCAAACAAGAGTTAGTGAAAAAAAATCCAACGGAAGGTGATGATCCTCAAGTGACAATCAGTTGGCATTGTTAAACAAAGCTGTAACCATGGGAATAGCCCTTTCTTTTCCTCCTAGGTGATCAGCACATAATCTGAAAGGAGTTTGATATGGCCACCAGAAACGTTTTTAATGAATGTTTTTTGCTTATCTCATTTTAATAAAGAAATTCAATTTGAAAGGCACTGTATTTTTTTAATTACCTCTGGAATTACTTAAACAATTTACTATATTAAAACTATTTCTCTTGCTTTCTTTTATATTTACAATTTCTTACATTTGCTACTTTGTCTATTCTCCTTTTGTGATCTGTAGAACAAATGAATCAAGATAATTCATGTAAAGAAGGTTGGAATATGAAGTTAAATTTAGATTTCAATTGACTTTTTAGACTTTAGACAAAATTAGAAACTTCTTGATATTTCTGACTTATATACATGCAGAATTTTGATATTTCTTACTACCTACAAATTTTTCTGAGCATCAGAATTTTTTAATTATCAAAAGAAAAATAAACAGTGAAGCTATATCTCATTCATTTGCCATGTTTAAGGGAATTTAGATATCAGCTAGTGTTTAGGGAATTAGGGAACAGAGAATTTACTGCTACACTACAAAAGGGATATTCAAATTTGCATTTAATCTGTATGGATATATTTAGTGAAATAAACTATCTTTAGTACTTTGCAGATTGCTCTTATGTGATCATACATTTTTCCTTATCTTAGCAATTTTCTGTGTATATTTTCATTGTAAGTAGATGTAAATAAAGAGGAAATGTTCCCGAAATTGTCAGCAAATTTTGATAACGTGGGCTTTCGTGGAGATACAACAAAAATATATAATATTTTCATTACTTTACAAACATAGTTAAATAAAAAAAAACTGAAGGCTGCTTCAATAAATAAAAAAATATAATTTTTAAATGTAAGCACAAGTAATCAGACCTGAAAACAATTTTTATGATAAATTCACCACATAATTTTTAACTTTAAAGGATTTTTAATATATATAAATAAAACTGACACTGTGATAACAGTAGAAATAAAAATAACAAAAATATTACATATATTTATGCCTTATGGGATAAATTTAATTTAGGCAAAATGGGAATGGCCATTTTTATTTTCTAAAAATTCATTGCTCAGTATTATTATGAGACAAAGTCAAAATATATTTGCTGTGCATATTGTAACAATTTAAATATGTGGGTGTAGTGATATTTTGTTTTTATTTCATTTTTGTTTTGTTTTGTTTTAGGGTCACACTTGATGATGCTTAGGGGTTACTCTTATCTCTGGAAATAAGTAATTATTCTGAAAAAGCTCACCCAGCAGACCAGCCTATCACAGCCCGGCTTGCGCTGCTGCAAGCGGCGCGCAGTTCATCAATAAATGCTGGATTTTGAGATGACTACAAGAGTATGCTACCCGCACGGCAGAGCCTGGCAAGCTACCAGTGTCATATTTGGTATGCCAAATACCAGTTTCAATTATAGACCTCATTCCCATGACCTAATGGAATGGTTTTGAAGCTCTTTATGTTCCTGGAGCAAGCAGGTGCCCTTGGGCTCTACTTGCATGAGACAGGTCATATGGAGATGTTACTGGTGCCCGCTCGAGCAAATCGATGATGAACGGGAAGACAGTGATACAGTGATACAGTGAAGTAATTGTTCCTGGAGGTGATCAGGAAGTTGGAATATTGGGGATTGAACTCAGGTCAGCTGTGTGCAAGCAAACTTCCTACATACTGCACTATTGCTTTGGACAGAGTTATTGTGATTTTCAATAACTTTGACATTTAAAATAATTGGAAGCAAAGATAAAGATATATGACTAGATGAAACTAAAAAGCTTCTTCACCTCAGAGGAAATAGTCACAAAGATACAAAGACAGTCCACAGAGTGGGAAGAATATTCACCCAATACCCATCTGATAAGGGGCTAATATCCAGGATATATCAGGCACTGGTAGAACTTTACAAGAAGAAAACATTCAACTCCATCAAAAAATTGGGAGAAGAAATGAACAGAAACTTCTCCAAAAAAGAAATTTGAATGGCCAAAAGGCTTATGAAATGATGCTCATCATCACTAATCATCAGAGAGATGCAAATCAAACCAACAATGAGATATCATCTTACACCAGGACTGGCACATATATAAAAGAGCAAGAACAAGTGCTGGCATGGATGCAGGGAATGATTACTGGTACAGCCTTTTTGGAAAACAATATGGACATTCCTCCAAAAACTAGAAATTGAGCTCCCATTTGACCCTGAAATACCACTCCTGGGAATATACCCTGGGAGGCCAAAAACACTAAGCAAAACACCATCTACACTTCTATGTTTGTAGCAGCACTATTCACAATAGCAAGTATCTAGAAACAAAAAGAGTGCCCAAGAACAGACGACTGGATAAAGAAACTTTCGTACATCTACAAAATGGAATACTATGCAACTGTCAGGAAAAGCGAAGCTATGAAATTTGCCTATATATACAAATGGATGGACATGGAGTGGATCATGCTGAATAAAATTATCCAGAAGGAAAAGAACAGATATAGAATGACTGCATTTATTTGCGGTATATAAAAAAATAATATGATACCAATATCCAAGGCCAGACAAAACATGGATCAGGAGGTGTTGTCAGTGGGTAGAACCTACCACAAACATGTGGGAGTCAGAGGTTAGGAAAGACAGAGAACGGAACAGTGTACTAAAAAGTGTTGGAAATGATAATACAAGATTAGAACTGAGCATTGAATGTAGACAAAGGAATATCCATGATAACCTCTAAATGTAAGCATTGTGTATTGCAAGCCACAATGTGTAAGAGAAGGAAGAGAGAGAGAGAGAGAGAGAGAGAGAGAGAGAGAAGAGGCACGGTGCCTGTCCTAGAGGCAGATGGGGAGGGGGGGGGATGGAATCAGGAGACATTGGTGGTGGGAAATAGGTACTGGAGGAGGGATCAGAGCTGGTGCACTGTATGACTAAAACCTAAACATAAACATCTTTTTAACTGTATAACTCACAGTGGTATATAAAAAATTAGAAAATAAATAAAATAAGGGGCCAGAGCGATAGCCCAGCAGGTAGGGCGCCTGCCTTGCACGTGGCTGGCCTGTGCCGGCCTGGGTTCGATCCCCGGCATCCCATATGGTCCCCCAAGCACCGCCAGGAGTAATTCCTGAGTGCAGAGCCAGGAGAAATTCCTGAGCATTGCAGGGATTATTTATTTACCAAAAAAAGTAAATAAATAAATAAATAAACAAACAAACAGACAGACGGACAGACAAACAGATGGACAGACAGACAGACAGCAGACAGACAGACAGACAGACAGACAGACAGACAGACAGATAGATAGATAGATAGATAGATAGATAGATAGATAGATAGATAGATAGATAGATAGATAGATAGATAGATAGATAGATAGATCCATGAATGAATGGATGAATGAATGAATGAATTAATTAATGAATGAATTAATGAATGAATGAATAATTTTAAATGTACATTTTGTATCTCATCAGTGTGAAACTGCTACCAGTGGAGAAAACAGCATTTATCAGTCATCACTCACACAAAATTTTTAGCAGATGAGATAAAACCAGTGAAAGATTGTAATGGACAAAATATTTTCCAGAGAAGACATAGATAAGGAAAAATGTGTGTTGGATGGGCAGGGGATTGAGGGGCTGGAGGAGAATAATGTTGCTGGATTCTGAATCTTCATACAAAGAGACCCCTGGGGATGTATACCTATTCTGATAGACAATGAAAACCAACACATTTTCACTAAATTACAATTATGTTAGTCCTAATATTTTTTTGTACTTGAGGCATATATTGCTCAAGAGACTTAAACACTATCAAAATTAGCAAATTGATCTAATGATATACTAACTTGCCACAGTGTTGCTTTAAAGTAATACCCTTTACAGGCACCTGAGTCTTCTTTTCCCAAAATTACCTTGTTTCTGTATATCCTTTGTTTTGTCCTAGAACAGATTGTTAAAGATGAAAGACAGTTGAAATAAATCATTGCCAATGGGGAGCTTTTCGACTACTTTCATGCTAGTATAATATATTTGCTTTATATATTCTAAAAGTTATTTTAAAAAATAAAATCTCCAAAAAACTAATTTATCTCTAGTTTATTTAACTAAACTGAGTCAGGGGAAACTATAACTATAACTTCATCTTAAATCATGAAGCAGGAATGCCATGTCAGGTCGGAGGTGCAGAGATGAGACTCCAGGAACACGACATATTTCCATTAATATTTTTAATGATCACCAGCATGAGAGGCAGCAGCTCTCATCTTGGTAGCTGACTGACCACCTCCACAAGGACCCCAACTCTCTTATACACCATTGTCTCAAAGGGCAATACAGCTTAGAGTTAAGTTTGCATGATTTACATTACAAAGACATTTCATATTCTTTGCACAGGATTTAGAAATAATAGGAAGGAAACATCCAGGAACCAAAAACTTGCAGGGGTGCTATCTAGGTAAGATGAGATGAACAAAAGAACACATTACCGTTGCTAATTCACCCTTCCAGTCTAGCCCATGATGGCAAGGTCATGTCAGACAGAAGAATAAGAAAAACCTGTTTTCTGACTAACTTTAAGCATTGTCCATTAGGCTCCATCTTGGGCTAGTTATAGCCAACAAGGAAATGTGCAGAGAAATGACCTAGGATAGCCTTGTCTTTGTAACTGCAGCTTGATTAACAGTCTCACTAGGAAATTCTACATACTAACTCTATTGGGGAGACAGTCTGTCAGAAGACCCCGTGTATCTGTTAAAAGGCAGTATCCATCAGACCTTCCTTAGCACATCCTTAGATCTACCTTCTGCCAACAAAGCAGATATAGAAATGCAAACTGGCAAATTATTTTATCCTAGAACCTGGTTCTCCTATTCCCTTACTAAGAATTATACTTAGAATCCTGCTTTTGAGAATCCTGCTAAAAGCAGGTTAAATAAATCAGAAGCAGTAAATCATGTGAGAAGTCCAAGATGAACAGCATGCTTCTTTATTTTATCAAGTACGGGATCCTATTTACCTGTTTAACCTTGTCACTTAGGACTAAGCTATGTTCTAAATATAATATGCACATTGCATTAACAGGAAGAAAAGAAGAAGGAAACAGTCTACACAAGCTTTCACAGGATATTCCTGTTTATATCTCTTTGACCAAACCTTACAGCAGCTTGTCAGGTTGAAAAATGTTGTCTCCATCCTGAACAGCTATAGTTCCAGACAAAAATAGGTCCTCTATAACCACAGATCAAAAGGAGAACAAATATTAGGGAGCAAATGGCAATTACTCATGCCAATCTACAGCACACATATATAGAAAAACATGTACGCACAGTGGACATATATAAAAAACATGTATGCACTCATTTATGAGCAGTTAACACCAATAAGAGACATTTTTCATTTGAATATATAACCACTGTACATTTATTGATAAGGAAACAATAATATCACTTATACAGATAAATATCTGCATTCAAATAACTTTTTTAGAGGTTTTACTATATGGTATTAAAAAATAAAACTGTCTACATGCTAGAAAATAAGAACCTATTATTTGTTACTTTGTGCTTTATAACAATTCCCAACTGCAGATCCTCAACACTTTTCTTATCTTTGAAAATATACTGAGTATTCTGAATTCATGTAGAAGTTTGTTCCCACTTTAGCAGAGGCAACAGTGTTGGAGGGACTCCACTATGTTTGCAAATCAACATAGTTAACTTCAAGGAAAGGAATTAGTACTTCCAGCTGAAGGCTCAATCAGAGTAGCTCGATATCATCTACCTACCACTCCATGAGCCTTGGGTGTTTTGCAACATGAAGGAATTCCAAAAATCAAGGGATATAAATATGCTAGTTGTCCTCTGGCCTAGATTGAGAATTTCCTGAACATCACTTCTGCCACATTCTCCTAGGAAAATTCGTAACAGATCGGTCCAGAATCAAGGCTGGGAGTGCTTTTTGGGAAACATCAATAGTGAAAGCGTGGGACACAAATGCAGAAGAGATATGCTTTTTAGAAGTCAGTTTTTGGAGAGTTGCTACTCACTATATGCAATAATGTCAAAAACTGTATAAATAGTCAATATAAATAAACACTTCATTGCCAAAACTAAAATATAAAATTTTACAGGAAGCACTGCTTAGTCTATAGTAAAGTATCTGGAAGTACTTTTAGGATGTGTAATTTAGGGTCGTTAACAAGGCAAAGATGATCCAAGTCTCGATAAATACAAAAAACTCTGAAGGTTGATATCCTAATACCAAGGAGGATTTTGTTGAAAAGTCTTTGTTCAATAAGCATTTACTAATTCATTTATATGGCGCACACCAGTTTACGTTAGACTATCTTTAGGCTGTGAATCTGGAGGAAGCACAATCTGACTTTCCCTAGGTGGGGTATAGGGGTGGGATTGGGTGGTGGTGACGAAGCTATAAAGTTGACTCGATAAGAAGGCATAAGCCTGACTCCCAAAGTCAATTCTTGAACCAGGGACCATAGGCACACACAGGAATTTCGCATCCAAGTACTACCTCATTGAATTCTAGCCTTCAGAAATAATTAAAAGCACTTTGACCCTGATTCCTGATTTTCATAATACAAGGAAACACACAAAACACTATGAGGGTTTGAACTTCACCATTCTCATTCCTAGAAAAATAACTCCTTATTCTGAAAAGTGACTTTAATGTATCTATTGTAGATCATAATAAAATTCTCACAAGATGAAGCTTCAGCAAAGAGGGACAAAATTTAAGACCGTGTGAGAATATAAAGGAAATTGTTCCAATCATTGGGTCTCCCTTTAGGATCTCTTACCAATAAACCCCATAACTTTGAATTCCTATTTCATTTACCCTTTGTATTATTGACTAATAAGTACTAGGAGAGAGAGAAAAAAAGATGGCTGACATACATTAGGTTAATTTTATTTAGGCTAAAAGATTCAGAATGGATTCTAGTATCTTTATTCTCATAACAAAATTGAGAATTTAAGGCAGTAGAACACATTTTAGTTAAAACAATAATTCTATTAATATGCAGGTTTATTACTTCTCTTTCTTCAGGTCAAACTCTGTACAATATATGTCAATTGTCATTTACACACAGATATACTCATTATCTGCACAGACATGGCAAATCAAGTGATGTAAATGTCTCTTGATTTTTCAAAATTAATCTTTCTAAATTAATAAATTTCTTTTAAAAAGTTTAAAGGTAAAAGTTTATGTCAATTTATCCATATGTAAAATGTGTTTCACATTTTGCCTGAGGAGTATATGTTGGTTTCTAGGTATATATTTCCCCCAATTCCATAGACTTTTATATAAGTATTTAATTTTATTTTAGTTTTTTTCTACATGGGAAATTCTTCAAGTGAAAATAACCTGTGAACCAAATGTTGGGTTAAATGTTCATATCATTCAGTTATGTTTTATTTGACAAAAAAAAATCAAATCTTGTAAATATGGTCAATATAATATTTCAGCAGTACTATTGCCTAACACTTAGGATAGGCAGAGTTTTCAAATACAGGAGAAGGAAAAAAGTCTCTGTGGAATTTCTAGACAAAATGAAAGATCCTAAAATGGAAAATGCTCAGCTTTACTCTGAATCTAAAAAAATGGCATTTTCAGTGTCAATAAATATGTTTTAGTTTATTGTACACTATAAATATTATTGGATAGAAATAATTTTAATTGATTTTGCTGTTTAAAAGCCTGTTCTTCATTCTTTATTTACAACTGTGTTTCCAAGCATAAATTCTATAAATTAGAGTCAATATTAAACTTTCGATGTAAAATCAACTACTTTGACCTCAAACTGCTTTCAGGGTAAAGATTTAGTGCAAGGCCCTTTGCCCCATACATAAACTTTATTACTCTTTATGTTTCAACTTAAGATAAACAATGAACTTACTCTTGAGGTATGGCATGTGGATAAAAATGCCTCTTTATAATAATAATAATCGATTCTTTATAGATTTTTTCTTTTCTTGTTTCTTCTGGAAGTGCTCAAGTTGTCTCAGGTATATGATATTATCCTACACCCAATACCAGAAACTAAAATATACCAGCTATTTCTCTCATACTTTATTTAAAAAAAATACACACATGTATTCACTACTTACTTCAGATAGTAGGTCTCATTTCCTGAGACCTTCTCTAGAAATACATCTCTTCATTTGTTAAGACAATGATGCAACCAATTAGCAATTGAATTAACTATCACTTGATCACTTGACTTCCCGTAGATCGTTGATTACTCTAGTGGGCACCAGTAACATCTCAATATGTACTGTCACATGCAAGTAGAGCCCAAGGGCAGCAGCTTGCTCCAGGAACATAAAGAGTCTCAAACCATTCCATCAAGTCATGGGAAGGAGGTCTATAATTATTACTGGTATTTGGCATGTCAAATATGACATGGGTAGATTGCCAGGCTTTGCTGTGCAGGTGGGATAATCTTCTAGTCACCTCAAGACTCGAGCATTTATTGATGAACCGCGCAGCCGAGCAGGGCTGCAATCAGCTCGTCAGCTGGGTGGAGTTCTGACGAGAGGGGAGTCCAGATGTGGAAAATGGTGGCCCTCATGTTGTGGGGGTTCCTCTGGCTTCTTGGGAGGCTCTGCTGGGGTGGTGGGCTAGGGCTAGAACCCATCGTACCTCCTGGACGCCTCGTGATCAGCTGGGCACAGGGAGAGCAAGTAGTAGCTCTGCGCCGTGTGTGTGAGTCTCTCATAATTCCTCATTCCCCGTAAACTCTCCAGTTTGATGCAATTTGAATGATCGTTGAAGTGTGCGAATGAGAAAGATCCTGAAAGGACCTGGTGCTAAAATACATTGAGTCTAAGATTAAACCGCAGCGGCAGAGCCGCCCTGCACCTGCGCAGCCATGGATCTGGAGTCTGTCTTGCAGCAGTTTGCTGTGGTGGCTGGAGCTCAGGGCCACATCCACTGAGCCCGGAGGCTGGGGACTGGGTGGAGGCCCCCAATCCTTGCTCCAAGTCCAGCAGGCACGGCCGCCTATATGGCAATCTGGCTCTAGGAGCTATGTAGGACATCACCAGGTGCTGGCGAGCCTCTATTAACTATAAAACTATTAAATTTCAATCTCATCAGAATTAGTGTGTTACTGTAAACTCCACCTCCGAAATACCAGCATTCTCTCTTAAATCATCCAGAATAAGTGAATTCCCTCTGTAGGAATAGCATAGAAATTAAGACCAAATTTTGTAATTATATTTTATTTGAATCCAATCTTCTTTGTTAGGACAAAATATTTAAGGTATCTATGCTTTATTTTATCCCGTAAATAAATTAATAGATGTATCCAGTTGTTATAAATATTTCAGTAAAAGAGATTGAAGAGCCCAGATAAAAGATTCACACATAGTAGTACAAATATTAACACCAAAATAGACTTCCACATCTATGAAAATGCATACACATGATATTATAACTATTAATTTACCATATTCTAAATATTCTAGTTTTTTTCAACAATTCTCAATATTCAATTTTTAGGCCCTCATACTTATTTATCAAAATCATATTTGAACCCTAATTTTTTTATCATCCATGTATAT
Organism: Cryptotis parvus; assembly: GCA_021461705.1. Classification (NCBI taxonomy): domain Eukaryota; kingdom Metazoa; phylum Chordata; class Mammalia; order Eulipotyphla; family Soricidae; genus Cryptotis; species Cryptotis parvus. The sequence continues at coordinate 21,734 of JAJIBD010014792.1, read as the reverse complement.
GTATTATTTTTATTGTTATCACAAATTATCACAAGCATAGTAGCACAAATAAATGTATTATCTCACTAGCATAAATGCCAGAAGTTTACCCTGAGTCTCACTGACCTAAAATCAAGTTATAGGTATCTGTAAATTTATCTCTAGAGGTTCCAAGGGGAAATTGAAATTTCTTTCCTTTTCAACGTCTAGAAGCCACCTGTATTCCTTAACTTATATATTGCTTTCTTTATACAAAGCCAACAATAGATGCTATAGTTATTTTCACAGTACCCTTTTACTTGTTTTAATTCAATGACTGTTAGCGCAGATGTGGATTTAGTCATGAACTTGTGGGTTTCTAAATATTATGTAAAATATTAACATGCAAAAATAGGTGCTCAAGAAGTAAAAGTTAAAGTTTATTGTAAAAGTTTAAGTAGGTATATCCAGATCCCTTCCTACCCACCAATGCACTGGCATGTCCTTTAATATGTATTCAACTTACCTTGTCCTGTCCCTCAATGTCTGGTCCAGATTACAATGGCTTGGTCCTGTCCATAGGCTTCTGCTCACCTCAAGCACATGGTCCCCTATCTTATTCCTCTGCCATCCTCTACCCAATTTTAATCTTCCTAGTCTGAATTCTGTGTTAGTGTCCTTGTAATCTGTCACTGGGTTCTCTTTAGAGCTGTACCCAAGGAGAGACTCCTTTTCTCTGGCCAGTGCCACATTAACGTTGCTGAAAATGTCTACTATTTTGCTGCCTATCTGGGAACATGTGAAGGGACAGGAAGAGCATTGCAAGCCTGGGGCTTCCTATAATCTGTTATCTCCAGCCCCAGACACCTCATTGCCAGCATGACGGGATAATTTCCCTATGGATGAGATTTTAAAATGACCAATTAAATGACCTGTGCTTCTCCGTTCCATACCAACATAATTCTGCCTCCATCTCTAACCATTCAACAATGATGATTGACCCCATTGGTAAAACCAAGATAATTTTCCTATCTCTATATAAACTTAATTCCAGCTACAATCTAAATTTCCTTTTGTAATGTTTCACAGCATAAACTTAGATCTCAAGATTCCAATGTCGACATGCTAGTGTTCCACTATTCTACCTACCTCAGATCTCAGTTCTATGCTTATTTTTATGACTTACTGTGATTTAATGTTACATTTGAATTCACTGATGTTTTCACTTGTCACTTGTCTTCCCATTGTTCAATTTGTTTGAGCAGGTGCCAGTAATGTCTCCATTCGTTGAGATGATATTAGATAATCACTGATATTATTTACTTTATATTTTCAGTAATTAATTTATAGTAGTGAATTTAGGGAAATACTTGAGTAATATAGAAACAAAAAAATAAACTTCTATATTAATCAATGAGAAAAATTTTAATTAATGAAACATAAAAAGGAGGTTCGTTGGAGACAAGGAAGTTGATGAAATTAGTGATGAAGATAACAAAGATGAAGCCCAACTGGCAGGAAATGGAATAACTTTGGAGTCCACTTGAACCAAAAAAAAACTAAGAGACTGGCTAGAAAGTTTACTGAATAACCCAGCGATCATCTCTGTGAGATTCTACTCTATGTAGTGAATATTCAACTTGAAAGCTAAACAGTTTGATTAGTTGCATAGGTGGGGTAGTCCAGAGACTGCTAAGGTAGGAGGAACTTTGCCCTGGGGAAAAGGTGAGACCTACCAAGATCCAGAAACCCTGCCTTGTAACTGCTTTCTAAGGAAATCTGAATGGAAGGCAAAAGCTAACTCAGCCAAATATGGAGGGTCGGCATTAATATTGGGCATGTATGTATCACAGCCCTACTGTGTGGCAAATTCAGCATCCTGAGTTTCCAGGTCTAGAGATCTCAGTTGGACAGGTCTAGAGAGTCCTTGGCAGGCCTGCTAAGAAGAGGACTGGCTGCAGTCTCAGCTGATGATAGACAAAGCAGGTCTACAGGGTAATCACTTCTTTAGATCTTATTCATTTGCTCAGTTAGATATGGTCTAACAAGAACTGGTTTGTTCAGTTCTTGTCAGGTTTGAAAAAATCCCACCTTTTACTGTAAACTTCTGACTTGAAGAGCAGGACCTTTTCCAGAAGTACCATCAGAGGCTTCCCTTTATTTTCAATTAAGTCCAATAACTAGAGTGGCCAAATAATATGTAATCCAGAAGAGGTCACTTAATTTGTAACTGAAAGAATAATTAAACTTTTGGAAATGAAAACTCAAACTAGAATTTCCCAGAGCAAAGTCAAACCAAGTTTTACAGTGCTGTAGTGAATTCTAGGGTTATGCAATTCATATTGTCAATGTTTGGTAGAACTTTACAGTGAGCTAACATAAATAAATTGCTTATCTTTAGAGAGAGAGGAACAAAGAGAAAAAAATGTGTGTGTTGCCATGACTGATTCCATACCACAAATAAAGTGTATGATCTATGTTCTACCTCTAAGTGTCACAACTGAAGTCCAGTAAGTTATTTTTCATATTTTATAAATTCTCTCGCCTACATTTTTATTGACATGACAATGTGCATTATGAATTACAGAAAATTTAGTAGACATCACTACAAAGCAATGCACACATGAGACTATTTGCTTCATTTAAAGTCCAATCCTATTGTTCACTCTACAGTTACCCCCAGACCCCAATATGTTGACCCCTTTTCTCCATACTCTTCAGGAAGCCAATACTCGATAATTGCAGTCTTACTGTTTGTTTTTGTTTTGTTTATCACATGAGTCTGTTTTGCTTTTTTATGTATCATGTCTGAATAAAATCATATCTTTGTGCTTGCCTTACATTGACAGAATTTCCCATAAGTATGATATCCTCTATGTCCATCTAAGATGCTACAAACAGCAGGATTCATAATACTATCTTAGCATTAATTTGATTGACTTCAAATGCTTTCTTTTTGGGGTCTCCTGGCTATATTCCCATGAGTGGTATAGCTGGATCAAATGGGAGCTCAATATCTAGTTTTCAGAGGAATGTCCGTATTGTTTTTCAAAAGGGTTGGACCAACGACACTCCCATCAACAGTGGATGAGAGGCCCTTTTTCCCCACATCCATGCCAGCACTGGTTGTTCTTGATGTTTTGGATGTGTGCCAATCTCTGTGGTGTGAGATGTTACCCCATCGTTGTTTTGATTTGCATCTCCCTGATTCAAAACATGCACTCTTTGATTCCAGGAACTTCTCAGCAATGATGGCTTTAACAGTTGCTTCTTCATCAGGATTTCTTCCTGCCCTTCTGGGATGTTAATATTCCTTATGTTGTTCCCTTTGACTTCATCCCGATTATCTCTTGTGGTCTGTTCATTAATTATGCATCTTTTTTCCATCTTCTGCTGTTGTCGAGAGATTCTCTGCATCTTGTCTTCAAGATCACTAATTCTTTCTTCAGCAGTTGTTACTCTGCTATGGAGGCCTTCCAGTGAGTTTTTCATTTCACCTAGCATATTTTTAATATATTTCATTTCTGCTTGTATTTTTATTTGTATATTTCTGCTTTCATGCCCTCTCTTGTATTTTATTAACTCTGTGCTCCACTGCTTCTTTGAGCTCTTTATGCATTCTTAACAGTTCCTTGCAAAATTCCTTGTCATAAAGGTTATATAGCTCAGTGTAATTGCATGGCTCATATGGATTAGTGACTTCACTCACGGAGCTTAGTGGAGCTATGCGTTGTTCTACCATTACTACCTTTGATGGTTGCAAATTGAGTGTTCTCGTGTGGAAAGACTGTACAGTTAACAGTGTTTAGGCTGTTTGCAGATTTTTTGTGGCATGTAAGGAACGTTGAATGCTATGTTGCCTAGTACCTCTATGCAGGGTATTTTTTTTTTGCTTTTTGGGGTCATACCCGGTGACTCTCAGGGGTTACTTCCTGGCTCTTTGCTCAGGAATTACTCCTGGCAGTGCTAGGGGGACCATATGGGATGCCGGGGATCGAACCCGGTCGGCAGCGTGCAAGGCAAAAGGCCCTACCTGCTGGGCTATTGCCCAGCCCAGTAGGGTATTTTTGGATTAAATACTTTGTGCTTGCATTCTAGCGTGTCCGAGTGGTTTTGAACTTTGGGTGTGAGACCTGTGATAATCAATTGATGTGATAATCAGAGACTCACCTGTATCCCCAGGCACCTGTCCTGCAGCTCTCTATGAACTTCCCAGGGGGCTGGCTAGGAGTTGTGACTGTCCTGCACTGAATTGGCAGATGCCTCTGGTTGCTATTTTAGGAAGTAAAAGTTTCTGAATTTCTTGCTGCTTCTTAAGATTTCTGGCTAAAATGATATATACTATTTCATCTCAAGTTGGTCGATATATAGCCCTTATCTAATTGCAAGGGGACAGGAAGTGCCATATACTTTTTAACAGAACATAAATATGTATGTTCAGCAACAGCAACCTCTCCTGCAAAGGGCATGAAAAGAGTTGAATATGTTTGAACCCCCAGATTCCTCCAGCTCATATTTTATTCCTTCCCCAGGACTTAAACTGTGTGTAACTTCCTTCCCACAATATTGGGTGAGCCTCCGGAGAGAGTGAATTTCATTCCTGTAATTAGCTGTCTTTGTATGAATGGCTTTGAACTGTGTGTCTGAGGACTGATGATTGTCAGCAGAAATTTTCTGCAGGTCCATGAAAAAGTTCTTGCTGCTGAACCGACAGTAGTCTTCAATAAGCCCCATATCAGTGCCAATCTACAGGCAAAAGGCAGTAAACCATGCTGCTCTGTATGACAGAGGTGAAGGAAAATTGCAGGTGTAATTAAGTTCTCAAGTCATTTGACATTAAAATAATCAAATAGGAGATTATGCTGGCTGGCTCTGATTTTTAATCAATTGTGCCCTTACTAAGGACAGGGGGCTTCCTGAGAGAAGAAATTCAAATTGTAAGAGACTTTACCTCCTGACTTTGAAGAAGATGCCAGGAAAAGCAGCTGGTGACACAGGGCAACTTCTTGGAGCAGAGAATGTCCCCATACACAATAGCCAGCAGGAAAAGAGAGATTGCAGTATCATAGCCGGAAAGACCTAATTGTGTAATAATTTAAATCATTATACAAAATTAAACTGAACCCATGATAAGCAAGCCACATAGCTTACACATTTATTTTAGGCCCAAAGGAGGGACCCCATAATGCTGAGTGAACTTAGATCAAAAAAAAATGTACATGCTCTAAGGACTGGTTTGGAATGAGCTGCTCAGTAAATGTCTCCCTTCTTGAACAGTAGAACTGTCCTGCTGGTTTTCCACTGGGAGGGTACCTTGCATTCGACAGGTAGCATGTGAAGAGCCGAGCTAGTGTATTGATGAGAACCGACAGCAGATTCTTCAGGTGTTCAGGTCTGACTTTGTCTGGGCCTGGTGCTGTTCCCTTCTTTATCGACGAAATGGCATGTTGGATTTCAGAAGGGAGAACTTTGAGAACAACATATCCATCCTGTGGAATTTGGAATGTGGGCAGGTGGACGTGGCTATCAAAGAGATCTGAGTAGAAGTCATAGATAATCTTCTCCATTTCCTTTCTGGAAGATGTGATAGATCCATCAGGGTGTCGGAGGGCAGTCATCTTGGTCTTATAGTTGGCAAAGGACAGGCGGGCGGTGCAAATGCTTTCCCGGCTTCTGCTGCATCTTCCAGTATTTCTGCTCTTCTGTCTTTGAGGTTTTCTTTTATCGCTTCTCTGCACCGTTTAGCAAGCTTGGTCGTTAGCAGTTGGTCTCCTGAGGCTCAGGCCTTGCCACATTGGCGAATGAGCTCGAGAGTTTCTGACGACAGGCATCCTTTTGTGTCTATCTCTCTCGGCATTCTTCGCACAATCATGGAGGTGCTGAACCAGTCAATTGTATTCTCATGGATGTCGCCAATGATGGTATCTTCCCATGTTGCTGCCAAAGAGTTCCCAGTTGGTGGTCATTCTGGGAGTTCTCTTCTTAAACTTTGCAGTCTTTTCTTCCTGCTGTGTGAAGTAGAGTTTTGCACGAAGGAGATGGTGGTTTGATCCTGTTTGGAATTTGGGACTACAACAAGATCGGTCAGACAAAACCTTTGATTGAAGATGATGTGGTCAATTTCATTGTGGAACTGTCCACCAGGAGATTCCCATGTCCAACGTTTCGCTTCAGCCTTCTGGAACTGTGAGTTCCCATGAATGGTCTTGGTGGACATGATGAACTCAGATAGTCTCTCACCCTGTTCTTTCCATTCTAGGCCATGGGTCCCGATGTGGAGTTCTTCAGCCAATCTTCTCGGTCCTATCTTGGCATTAAAATCACCGACTATGATCTTGTAGAAGGTGTCATCTTTTTTTTTTTAGAACTCCTCCAGTTCCATGTAGAATTTCTCAATTTCATCTCCTTGTATGTGGATGTTGGTGAGTAGACAATGAAGATAGAAATTGCTGGCAGTGGGCCACGTCTCTTCAAGTGTAATCATCCTATCTGGTTTGTTAGGCATTCAAATGAATCAATGTTGACGGCCATGTTCATGTTGACAAAGACACCAACACCACCGACGCCTCTTTCATCGCATAATCCAAGGAACAATTCTTCTCTGGTGTCAAATACAGAGTTATGCTACTGACACCTCCCTCGTCTCTGTCAGACCAATGATGTCGACTTGATCTTTTGCGCTTGCACCATCAGATCCTCGATATATGCTTCTGATGCCAGTGTACATGCATTGAAAGTAAAGACAGTCATTTTAGTCCTTCTTTATTTTGGCAGCCTAGATTGGCCTTGAAATTTTATCAGGGACTGCTTGTTCGCCTTTCCTACTGCTGCCGTATTAAGGGCTCTTTCGGGTCAGGAAAATAAACATTTTTGTTACTGGTTTTGGCATATGGAACTGTGATAGGCTGGTCTGCTGGTTGGAGTTCTGATGAGGGGGAAGTCTGGATGTGGAAAATGGAAGCCCTCATGGAGTGAGGGGTCATCTGGTTTGTTGCGAGGCTCTGCTGGGGTGCTCTTGGGCTCTACTTGCATGAGACAGGACATATGAAGATGTTACTTGTTTCTGGTCAAGCAAATTGATGATGAACAGGAAGACAGTGACACAGTGATACAGTGATCTTTACAGAAGATTAACATTGAAAAAACACCTGAACATGTGTTTTCACATGTTTGTGAACATGGTAAAGACCAAATATGACATAACAATAAAGTGAGATTGTAAAATGAAAACATCCATCTTAAACTGCTTTGGTAACTCTCAATGACTCATCAAATTCTACTCTGGCTTCTAATTCAATGGACTCCATCTTAATTCCCAGTATCTCTTCCATTAAACTTTGCCATGAGCCTCTCAGTCCTATATGAGACCATATTAGCCATCTTCAAGTTGTAGCATAAGAGTATCTCTTTCCTGCTGTTTATTCTTCTCTGGCCCCTAGGACCAACTGGGAGGTTGTCTGTACTTTCCTGTGCTAAAGAGCACAAAGTTCTGGCAATCTGTATTCCTGAGAGATTTTAATGATTATTTTTCTGTCATAATCTGGGTACCTTTCACAAAAAATACTGTAGACTGAGTTGCTTAAACAAAGACATGCATGCATTTCCTCACAAATGTTTAACAGTAAGTTCTTGGAAAATATGCAGTTTACAGAGAATCCATTTCCTGTTTCACCACTGGTTAGTTTCTCACCATATTCTCAGGTAGAAGGGACAAAGGAAATTGTTCTCTCTCTCTTCCTTTTCTCTCTCTTTAAAATTTATTGTATCACAATATACAATACTAACAATGGTAGTGTCTCATGCACACATCATTTTAATACCACCCCTACACCAGAATCTGCTTCCCTTTACCACTTCTCAGTGTCCCCCCCCCCCAACCCATGCTCCCATCACTGCCCTCAGAAATTTCAGCTCTATAGACCAGTTACCATGTACCATATCTTTGATCATTTATTATTCACTTATTATATTTCTTTGTGTACCACACATAGAAATAATTGTGCAAGTATCTGTCCCTGTTCTTTCTTCACTCATCAGAAAGCCCCTAGTTTCATCCATGCAGCAAACTGCATAACTTTATTTTTTCTTATAACTTTGTAGTAGACCATTAAATGTCTTTACCAGTTTCTTTATACATTCATCTGCTTTTGAATATTCCAATTGTTTCTGGATTTGAGCTATTATGAACAGTGCCGCAATGTAAGAGGAAGATAGGGAAGGAGGGAGAGAGAGAGGGAGGGAGGGGAGGGAGGGAGGAAGGAAGGGAGGGAGGGAGGGAGGAAGGAAGAAAGGTAGGAAGGAAGGAAGGTAGGAAGAAAAGGAAGGAAGGAGGAAGGGAAGGAAGGAAGGAAGGAAGGAAGGAAGGAAGGAAGGAAGGAAGGAAGGAAGGAAGGAAGGAAGGAAGGAAGGAAGGAAGGAAGGAAGGAAGGAAGGAAGGAAGGAAGGAAGGAAGGAAGGAAGGTCATCAGAAGAACATAGAAAGAAATAAAAATAAAGTATCAGGAAAAATATCTGTTCTTTGGAATGACAAAGAAAGGAACAGCATCAGTGTACTAGAAGACAATGTCCATGGAATCATCTAAAAGTATGAGATGGAAAGAGCAATTTTAAAGATTTCAAGATCTTTGGAAAAATCTTGAAAGAAATATCAATCAAATAATATGGACAACTAGAAGGAGAAGGAAGAAAGGTTTTGAAAAAGTTTTGATTAGAAAAATTATAACCCGAAACTTCTTCAAACTGCAACTCAACTTAAACTTCCATATTCGGGACACTGTCTGTCAAAATAAATCTAAACAGAAAAACATCAAGTCACTTAAAGCAATTAGAGCAAACTGAATAAACTACCTCTAAGGCAGCCCCCATAAAAATTATTGAATGGGTGAAAGAGATAACACAGATCTAAGACATCCAGGGCCAATAATATGGTGGAAATGGTGTTTGCCTTGTTGCTGCCAACCCCGGTTCTATCTCTGGAATAAAAATATGGTCAACTGAGCACTTGTATCACTTGTCTTCCAGTTGATCATCGGTTTGCTTCGAGCAGGTACCAGTAACATCTCCATAGGTCCTGTCACATGCTAGTGTAGCCTAAAGGCATCTGCTCACTCCAGGAAAATAAAGAGCCTCAAACCATTCCATAAGGTCATGGGAATGAGGTCTATAATTGTTACTGGTATTTGGCATATCAAATATGACATGGGTAGCTTGCCAGGCTCTGCCGTGTGGGTGGGATACTCTTGTAGTAGCCTCGAGTAATTTCTGAATGCAGATCCATCCATAACACCTGAGCATTGCTGGGTATAACCCCAAATATAAAAGATATATGCCTTACACTGACCAATCCTGGTTCAATCCATGGCACTGCATATGATCTCCCAAGTGCTGCAAGGGAGTGATTCTTGAACACATAGCTGGGAGTAAACCATGTGTGGTTGCCACCCCTAATCCTTCCCCATCCAATAAAATAAAATCACAACAGGCATTTTGAACACCATCTAGGTTATCATTCAAAAATGAGGATGCAATGAAAAACTTCACTGGCATAGATTTAGGAAGTCCTTGGTAATGCTGAAGATGCACTAAATGTCTCATATTAAAGTGACACAAACAAAGATGAAGGATATATACATATCTCTATTCAGAACTGAATTATGTACAATAATGTTTGAAAATAACCCAAATTTCCAATGATAGATGAGTGGATAAAGAAATTGAGATATATGGAAATATATCATGAAATGCTATTTATATATCAGAAAAGAAGAGTTGTTAGGGGTTGGTGCAACTCGGGTACAAAGAAAGTCATGCTAAGTCAAAATGAAAAGACAGATAACATGAAGAGGCTCACAGGCGGCTGGGGAGGCTGAAACTCGGCTCACCCCGGGCCCAGCTGAAGAGGGGACCCCCAGGAGGGCAGACGGGTTTTGGGAGTGGGCCCTTCACCTCTGGGGGTCTCAGAAGCAGCCGGATGAGACTTACCCATCACACTAGCCACCATTTTTACTGTCCAGATGCTGGAAAACTGCCTCACGACCAGATTAACAGAGCAAAACCAGTTCGAGCCCAGGTAGGCGGCTCCCAGAAGCAGGAATCACTGGGAATTCATCAGATGGAGTCAGGGTTCGGCCATTCCCCTCTCCATTTTGTCGAGCCTGGTGGCCCCGCCCAGGAGCTGCCCGGGGGCATCGGCCATAACATGAAGAGGCTCACAAACGGCTGGGGAGGCTGGAACTCGGCTCGCCCGGGCCCAGCTGAAGAGGGGACCCCCAGGAGGGCAGACGGGTTTTGGGAGTGGGGCCCGTCACCTCTGGGGGGTCCCAGAAGCAGCCAGATGAAACTCGCCCATCACACTAGTCACCATTTTTACTGTCCGGACGCTGGGAAACTGCCTCACAACCAGATTAACAGAGCAAAACCAGTTCGAGCCCAGGTAGGCGGCTCCCAGAAGCGGGAATCACTGGGAATTCGTCAGATGGAGTCAGGGTTCGGCCATTCCCCTCTCCATTTTGTGGAGCCTGGTGGCCCGCCCAGGAGCTGCCCGGGGGGCCATCGGCCATAACATGAAGAGGCTCACAAGCTGCTGGGAAGGCTGGAACTCGGCTCGCTCCGGGCCCAGCTGAAGAGGGGACCCCCCAGGAGGGCAGACGGTTTTGGGAGTGGGCCCGCCACCTCTGGGGGGTCTCAGAAGCAGCTGGATGAGACTCCGCCCATCACACTAGCCACCATTTTTACTGTCCGGACCCTGGGAAACTGCCTCATGACCAGATTAACAGAGAAAAATCAGTTTGAGCCCAGCAGCGCCGGCGCGCTTGCGTGGTCCATTAAAATAGTGGAAACAGTGATGTCTTTTGATGCACTGAATTCCACGAAGAGCAGGAAAGTTTGGCGGGAGGGGAGAGATAAAGAGGAGAGAAATAACATACAGAACCCGCCAAGTAGTTGAGGTGTGGGAGGGGGGGAGGGAGGTGGGGACATTGGTGATGGGAGATGGGTTTGGGTGGAGGGATGGGTGTTGGAACACTGTAGAGCCAAAACTCTACATGAGCATCTTTCAATTGTATGTCTAAAATAAATTGATTATTTAATAGTCTGTTATTTAAAGTCTGTTTAAGTCGTTGAAGTTTGAAAGTATAACAGAGTATGGTGAGGCTCAGAGAAGAGATGTAATTTAAAAGAAAGTGAGGAAAACTGTCATTTGTAAGCTTACACATAGGGATTGAAAGTGGAAGGGAGGTGGTTAGACGATAAAGTACTTATAGTCGGGGGAGTCTAAGCAAAAAAAGTAAACTGGGAAGAAAGGAGGGTAAAGGTATTTAAGGAGGTTCGGACATGTAGAAGTAGTAAAAAAAAGAAGAAGAGGGAAGAGAAGAATAAAAGGTAAGTAGGGGGGTTGGGTTGTCGTAAATATTTAAGCACTTAAAGGAAAGTATATTCTACAAAGATAAAGATGAAAGAAATGAAAAATATAAAGTGGTTAAAAGGTAGCAGAAAGGGTGTTCGTTATAGGGCGGGTGATAGAAATCATCATATAGAGGGGTAAAAATGAGATATAGATATTTGTACTTTATTCTTTGTTCTCAATCAGTTACCGTTAGAAAAGGAGTAAGGCACAGAGTTTAGCAGTTGTAGGGGGGGGGCGCAGGGGGGGGGGGCTCCGCAGGGAAGTGAGCCAAGGGTCGGGGTTTCTGGATTTAGAGATGATACAAGAGCTACTGCAGGGACGGCAAGCTACCGGGATTATTGCCAGTACCAGTAACAATTGCCTCGGGGTTTGAGGCTCTTTGTTCCTGGGCAGAGGTGCCTTGGGCTATTGCTGGACGGTCTATGGAGATGCTACGGGCCGCTGAGCATCATGATGTGGGAAGACAGTGATACAGTGATACGTGATGTAATGGTGTAATAATATTTGGGGGGGGAAAATAATAAAATAAAATTAAATCGGAAAAAAAACAAAAAAAAACTACCTATAAATAAAACATAACAAAAAAACAAAATGAAAAGACAAATAGCAGATGATATCGTTCAGAGTGTGTCAAGAAAAAGAGAAAAAATGCAAGTGATTAAATAACTCCCCAATGGAAACAACGCTGAAATGCATCCAACAGTACTGAAATCTTCATGTACTTTCTGGGAATGGGAGAGAAGGAACCAGGGAGCAGTGGTGGAGGAATCCTGGCACCCTCTGGTGAATGTGATGTACCTACTCCACTAGTTAAAAATGATAAAATAAGGAGCATGGTAGAGATCTTGGACACATTGATGGTGGTGAAGATGCAGTAACTTTGTACACCAAAACCATATATGCAACCATACTGCCTAAACTACAGTAAAAATTTGAAAATAAAATAAATGGAATGAATAATACCTTCCTAAAATAACATGGCTTTTATTGTATAAAACTGACTATAAACTAATAAGTTATAAATATTCTTGCCTAGCTTTTATTTTAATAGACTTTAAACTACCATGCCATTAGCAGACTAATTTATAAAAATTCGCATTAATACATCATTTTGTAAAATTTGTTGTATTTCAAAATAATACTTTAAATCTAGAAAATGATGTGATCTCAATGGAATCCAGGATTTTAGTTATTCCAACTGAGAATCATAGTCAATATTTTAATATTCCTTTGCTTAGATATGAGTCACATTAAAGGTCCTAATCTAAGTGCATCAGACACCATAGACAGTTTAACCTTCTCTTGACAAATTACTTCCTCATTTTAAATACTAACAGTCAAGTTTTAATGTAATTAGTTTTTTTTTAAATTAGAATCTCTATGCCTAAATTCTACTGATAATTTTTATATTCTATAGCAATTTATATTCACTTCTCTCTTCATCTGCTGGGGATTTAATTTGTATAGAAATTACAAACGGTCTTAGAAGGAATTGTAAATTCTGAACTCTATTAAATATAATGTATAAGATTTACTTAGCTTATAAATAGCATAGTCAGCTGATTTTACAAAAAATTCCCTTTAATATGGATTCTCAGACTGCCAGTCACTGTTTAACTCACTTTACTTTTTGGTATAGTAGTACTCAGTAATTGTTCCTTTTTATGTCTGCTATGTTGTCATAATAAATAGTATTACTGTTAAATGTTTCTTCAATCCATACTTAAGAAAACATATATTTACAGTGTTTTCCCTTTTCCATTATTTCTATACGGTGTAGATAAAAATGAATAAAATTATGCATGGCAACTATTTTCATAAAAAGCAGGATACCTCTGAAAAAGGGAGGTACCCCTCAGTTATACTTTGTTTTCACTCCTGACGGTCCAATATCATTACAGTAAAATCCTATGTGTCAAGGGCCTAGAATTTCAAATTGCTATTCTGTTCATTGGTAAATGTTATTTTGCCTGCCCCTTAATCTAGGTAAATAAAGATGAAATTTCCACAAGGTTTGTTCTCACATCCAAAGCCAACTTTGTCATAAGAACATAAACATTGATTCAGTGGCTTGAAAGGTCTTGACCTTTAGGGTGTAGAATAAAAACTACTAGGTGTGACTACCTCTCGATGTCTGTTGTTCTATGTAACAGAACACAAGCTACCACGTCCCATGATAGATGGGCAATGTGTTAAGAAATAAAACTTTGAAATGATGCGGGAGAAAAAGGAGTCATTTACATTTAAAATCAGCAGGACAATAACACACTTGTGTGATTCCAGTTATATATACAAAGAGGTTCCACTGCCAAATAAGTGTCTACAACTGTGCTTAGCTGCTTCCGTTAGCTGTCTATGCACCTTTGAATTCTAAATTCACTGTGGTAATGATAGGAAGTAACATATGTAGCCGACAAGGTCACGTTCCACTCATAATCCAACCACTCTGGTGGCTTCCTGGTGGCCAGCTGTACGGGTCTTTGTTTTTAACTTAATGGCTGCGTGGTATGCCACTTTGTGAGATGCGAGGTTCATTAGACCTTCTGTTCAAGTGCCTTAAGGCCGCAATTCATTCTGACTCTGCAATTACTGATGACAATTTTTATATGCAGCCAAATTTTTCTATCGCAGTGGGAAGGTTTGCATAATTTGTGGCTTTTTGCTCTTGTCTCTGCTAATCTGACATTGGAAAATAAAGATGCATTCTAGAGAATTAATGCTCTACATACCATTTTACTATTTTTCAAAAAGAATAGGCCCTAGGGAAAAGCAGAAAGGGGTAGAAAAAGATAATGACACATCTTGTTGTGTGTTGTTTTGTTTTGGGCTTTGTTTTTTTTTGTGTGTGTGTAAATAGTTTGCCTTTACTGGTGATAGAAAACAAACTCTAAGAGGAAGAAAAATATCTGATAATCTTCTCTGTTGGTCATATCATGTAAAAGTCAATTTTCAAAGTCATTAATTCTTTGAAATTTTTTGCTATAATTTACACCTTTCTGTGAATTCTCCTATGGTGCTTTTCAAATAAATCTTGAAAACAACAACTATGAGTTACTGTCACTGAACTTTTTCTACCTATTTAAGAGATACTGAGTGGAAGTCAGTCAGGCAAAAATTTAAATCACTTCTGGCTCAAAACTTGGAGTGTATCCATTACAAGCCTGATGGTGTGAAAAAATCTAATTGGAAGACAAAAGACAGAGCTAGCCCTATGCAGGCTTCTGTGGGTGTGATTTGAGGTTACAAGTACATGCTGACCTAAACCAGATTTTTATAAGACGAAAGAATTTGTATTTTAAGTAAACAAGTGTGAAATACAACTATCCATTATTTTAAAGAGTAGAGTCTGAAAGCAAGTCATTTCAACAAATAGAGTTTTGTTGTCCAGGAATCTTGTTAATGCTTTGGCTAGGTTTGAAGCTTTTGAAGATCAGTGATGAGCTATAGAAAAAAGCATTTAAAGGCCATTGTATAAAACAATAGCTCAGAAAGGGGGAGAGAGAGAGAGAGAGAGAGAGAGAGAGAGAGAGAGAGAGGAGCAGATAAGAAATAAAAGAAAACTAGAGGTTGAAAAGACGGACAGCAAAAGTGAGGAAGAGGAAAGAGAGAAGGATATACAATGGTGGAGTGGAAGGAAAAACACTCAGTAACATGATAGAAAATAAAATTTTCTGGGGATGGAGTGACAGTACAGTGAATAGGGAATTTGCTTTGCATACAACCAACGTGGGTCCAATCCCCAACATTCCATCTGGTCTTCCAAACCTGCCAGCAGTAATTCCTGAGTGAAGAGATAAGAGTAACCCATGAGCATGCTGGGCATGGCCCAGAAAGAAAAAAAACCCTTCAGAATTCAATTAAAGTATATTTGAAAAATATAGACATTTATTAGTCTGGACAAAGAACTAGATTTTAATAATGCAGCATTCTCTGGGGATTGTGCTTTAGAAATGATTTATTTATATTTCAAATATGTATTAATCTTTATTATTTAGCAGCAACTGTTCTAATGCACATTGTTCTAATGCACATTGAACACCTGTGTTGCAATCCCACCCAGACTAGTAGACTAAATAAGCCACTTAGGATTACTCACTATTGTTGTGGGCATCAGTTTCCTAAAGTGAAAACTTTGGTGATAATAGTAAATGTCAAAAACTGTGAAGTGGCTTTTAGCATACAACTCTTCAGGTTTTGTAGGAAACAGTCACCTATGTTCATCTACTCCATGAATTTTGTGTGGAAACATAACATTCTATGAAGATATAGTACTGATCAAAAACTCTAGTGATTTTGTTCATTGGAGAATATTTTCCCACTGTAACAAATGCCACCTGGTTATAATAATTATCACCTCTCATCTTGAGGTTGGCAGTCTCCCCATCTCGATACTGGCTAGTACTGAAATTTCCTGGAAGTGATTCAACGCACAAGTCCTTGTTTCCAAGACCTTAAGTAAGTTGCTAGGTTACCACTGAGACCTTTTCATACTTAATTCTCCTTCTCTAAACAAACTACTCAAGAGGTTTGTCATTTCATAAATTGAAATGTAATATGTTTCTCAAAGTGGCACATAGCAATCTGCAAAACTATGCTGCATAAAGCTAGCCATGTTAAATGTGAGTTGTGTTTTAGATTATTGTTAGACAGTTCAGACCTAGTTCTTTAATAATTTTACTATATTATTCAAACACTTAAATCCATACCTAATTATTTCTTTAACTACAGTCAGCTAGTTAAAAATAGTTAGAAAAAGAATATGTCTGTGTAAAATTAGTATCATTTTAATGCCAAATATTTTAATTCCCTGCCTCCAAATTCAATATTATCTAGGTTGAGTTACAATAATGAAATTTATACTTCCTTTTGGTTTAAATGAATGTTTAATGGAATCTATGGAATGTTTATGATCCATTCTATTATGATCCATTCAATCGAAAGCTATTCAAAGCTCCACAAATGGAGAGAAAAGAGAGTAAACATTTTACTTGGTTGTTTAACAGGTGAGCTGCTTAGCAACAAGAAACAAAAATTGACAGATTATGTCAATTAAGAACCCAGAATTAAAATCTCAGATATATGAACAGTTAATTTGTGAAAATGGATCTAGGTGCTACGAAATGGAGGAATGAAAGCATATTCAAATAATAGTGTAGGGGAAATTGGTAACCACATGAAAAAAATAAATTAAAATTGAATCAATCTCACATCATAAATCCCAGTTAATTTATTATGCATCAGAGACCTTGATATAAGACTTAAGAACGCTTAAAAAATCAAGAAAAATAGGCAGATTTCTTCTGAAGCATTTTCAATGATTTGACTCCACTAGCAAAGAAAACAAACAAAAAAAAATTAAACGAGTGGGACATCATGAAATTAAGACACTTCTGCAATGTTAAACTGTGACTAGAATGAAAAGACACCCCTAATAATGGAAGAAAATATTTGCACACTACACATGTGGCAAAAAAAATAGAACCTAATATTAAGTTATATAAGGCACTCATAAAACTCAGCAACCAAAAAATTTTCCTCAAAAGAGCCAGAGCCACGCAATGTTTTAGAAGTGATTTTTTATCACTGATTGCGAGAAGAAAGTAAATCAAAACAACAATAAAATATCACCTCACAACAGTGAGAATGGATTATAAAGAAAGGACCAAAACAACTGCTGTGGATATAAATACAATGCAATAGAAACCTTATTCACTGCTGAAGGGACGTTGGTGTAGATTCCAATCACTTATAACTTGACAACCTGTTATTTGTCAAATTGCTCAAAAGGGCACCAGTAAAGTTTCCATTTGTCCCTAAAACGTGCCAGTGTAGCCCAATGGCATCTGCTTGCTCCAGGAATACGAAAAGCCCCAAACCTTTCATTCAGAGTCTTGACAAAGAAGTCTGACCTTCTTGTAGATGGGCTGCCACGTGATCTTTTGACGTCCCATGGGATCCAGTTGGTAATGGCTGTACATTTAGACTCTACGGAATGTAAACCTAAAGATTCTTCAAAAGTCATTCAGACACAGAGATTCCACTCTTTGAATTCTATCCTAAGAACACAAAAGCATTATTTTGAAGGGATATGCATACCTATGTTCACTGCAGTGCAGTTTGAAGTAGCCAAGATCAGAAAAAAATGAAATTCCCAGCACTGGAGAGTGGATACATTCATAATAATATGTACAAAATTGAATTATTACTCAGCTATAAGAAAGATAATATCTTGCTTTCTGCTCCAACTTGGATGAAACTAGAGGATGTCATTTTAAGAGAAAATAGTCATAGAGTGAAGGACAGATGCCAGATGTTCTCACTCAAAATGCAGTATATTAAACAGCAAAGAACAGGAATGGATAAGAGCCAACAAAAACAAATCTTTGGACACTTACAACAAAACCGAAGGGTGCGGGGAGGATGGGCTCAAAATTAGAAGTGACAGAAGGAAAGTTGTGGAGAGTCTTCAGCATTCTAGTGGCTGTGGGAGTGCAGTAACTTTATATACCATAAACAAATATTAATGCTATTGTAAACCACAATATCTCCGTAGTAAAATAATAGATTAAATCAATAATGTCTCTTGGATTTCAGTCCTAGGCATTTCAGGTTTAACACTGGGTTGTTCTTTCTTCTCCTGCAGGGAGTTTAGGTTAATTGAATTGCCCCATTCCAGTGCTCCCAGAGACACACCTTATCCACCTGGGCACATCTAATTTTCTGTGTTTAACTTAAACCTCTCCTTGTGTGCTTGTTTCACCTACCTGTTAGTCATATTATCCCCTATCAGACACTGCAAACACAAAGTTAAACCTTCTGATGGCTTTGGATTTTGTATGAGAAATATTACTTTTCTCTTTATGCCCTTTGCATATTTCTGTGTTAGAGCGATTTTTTTTTTGTATAGACACAGGGAGGCAATTAATGCTCTGCTTTTGCAACTTAGGAGTCAATTGAATGAAATATTTACTCTTGGGCACCTGTCTATTTACTTTACTTAGGCTTCAGGTGCCCTCAGATTGACCTTAGTTCCTTGTACCCCAAAAGGAGGATACCACTGTGGGACTTGGATGGACCCAGGGCAAGCTGTGAGTAAGCTACCCTAGCCTCATCATGGGACAGGCTAAGCACCATAAGTGTAATAAGTTAAGAGAACAGTCTTGAATAAACTCTGACACCACTTATAAAGAAATGACTGAGTAAGGACCCTGTTGAGTTTAGGAAAAACCACCTTGGCCTGAGGACCATAGTCTGGGATATATGGCGAGATGTCTACAGGAAAAAAAAACAACCAATGCCATGACCAGAGAGACCATGTTAAGCTTATCCAGGGTATAGATCATAATATATATTGGGGCGGAGCGATAGCCCAGCGGGTAGGGCATTTGCCTTACACGCAGCCGGCCCATGGCGTGCCTGGGTTCGATCCCTGGCATTCCATATGGTCCCCTGAGCACAGCCGGGAGTAATTCCTGAGTGCAGAGCCAGGGGTAACCCTCTGAGCATCGCCGGGTGTGACCCAAAAAGCAAAACAAAAAAAAAACATAATATATATGTGTGTGTGTGTGTGTGTGTGTGTGTGTGTGTGTGTGTGTGTTTTGGGTGGTGTGTTTGTGGGTCTTACTATGTTTATAAAGATGGATATAAATATTATCGAGAAACAAATTTAATATGACTATTTATGGGCTACCAGTAAAAGGAAATGAGAAAGCCACAATTCCCTAGATGGGATCTGGCCCTTGGGCAGATTTCCTAGACGGAATCTAAAGTGCTGTAGCCATTAGGTGGATCCTTTGGAAGATTTTCCCTGGAGGAAGGGGCTCTAAATCTGTTCATTATTCTCTAACTATCTGTAACCTCCTACCCCCACCCCTTCATGATGTCTCTATAACTAGCTGACTTTACTTGAACTAAACAGCCACTGGTGACCAACAGCCTATGGCACTATTCCTTCATCCATCAGTCAGGGGAACAGTTGACTGCCCTGAGCACACCAGGCACCCTGCAGAACCCCAAAATCTGGCACCAACAAATGTCTACCAAAGGGACCAGAGAGTAAGACACTTGCTTTGCATGGAGCAAAACACAGACTAATCCCTGGCACCACATGTGTTATCCTGATTACCACCAAAATGTGAGAGCACAGAGACAGGAGTAAGTACTTGGCCCCACCATGGAGGCATAGTCTCAAAGTCTAATAATAATAATAATGATAACAACAACAACAATAATAGTAATAATAAATACCTAACAAAATTTTAACAATAAACATACCCTTGGAGTCAGTTACCCTTCCTATCTTTTCTCAGAGAAAACCAGGCACATTAGATAAAGCAGATTTATTAACAATTTACTTTTAAAATAAAACTCGTACTAACATTACTAAAGCAATAATACTGAGTAATCATGCAGGTGGCCACGCCTGCTGGACTCGGAGAAAGGATTGGGGGGGCCTCCACCCATCCCCAGCCTCCAGGTCAGTGGGCGTGTGACCCTGAGCTCCAACCACCACAGCCAACCACCGCAAGACAGAGACTCCAGATCCACGGCTGCTCAAGCGCACGGCCATGGACTCAATGTATTTTAGCACCAGGTCCTTTCAGGATCTTTCTCATTTGTACACTTCAATGATAATTCTATTTGCAACGAACTGGAGAGGTTATGGGGAATGTGTAATTATGATGTCACACTAGAACTCACTATTAAATATTCAGGTAGAGACATCATACATTATTAGTATCCGTAGGACAAGCCACACAGTGTAATAGAGAGAGAGAGAGAGAGAGAGAGAGAGAAAAGAAATACAGGGACATAGATAAAGAGATAGAGAAGCAAAATGCACCTGCAATAGGGGCAGGCAGGTTTTGGGTGGTGGGAATTGGCACTGGTAGAGGGATGGGTTCTGGAATACTGTATTGTAGAGATCCAATTATGAACATCCTTGTAATTCTATATCTCAATGGTATATTAAAAATGAAAAAAAAATGAAAGGGAGACAGAGAGAGAGGAGAGAGAGAGAAAGAGAGACAGAGAGAGAAAGAAAGGAAGGAAAAATGCCTGCTATTGAGCTGGGGGGGGAAGGAATGTGGGGACATTGGTGGTGGGAATGGGGCACTGGTGAATGGATGGGTGCTGGAACATTGTATGACTGAGACCCAATTATGAACATCTTTGTAATTTTATATCTCATGGTGGTATAATAAAAAATTAAAAAAAATAATACTGAGTAATCTATTTTCTTAGAGTTTAAATGTCATTTATTTTCCTCATGTTTAACTCAAATTGGGCTAGGTCTATTGTTGGTCTGTTACAGATAAAGAAAAGCAATTTGCAGCAGGTGAATTAGAAGTTCACTTGCTTTTATTGACTTCTCATCTAGGCAGTCTAAATCTTTTTTAAGTTTAGGTCAACTGATATGTGTAAATATGTGTAATTAATTTGGAAATATTTCTGACATTCATAAATATATGTAAAAATTTGGAAATATTTATCATTCTAACTATAAGGTATAGTTTGGTGCCATTAAGTATGTTAATCCATCACCACCATTTAGTTTTTTAAACAGTTTCAGATTTCTAATCTAAAATTTTTACCCAATTTAAAAGAACTACCATTCCTGTTTTTCCAAGGCCCATGAAGGAATTTGTCTCTATAAAGGACAATTACTATATAATTTATACTAGGGGAGTTATATAGTTGTCCTCTGATGACTATCTGATCTCACTTAGCATAATTTCCTCAAGGATCATCCATGATGCATGATGTGGCAGGATTTGCTTCCTTTTATTTTTTATTATTATTATTATTATTTTGCTTTTTGGGTCACACCTGGCAATGTTCAGGGGTTATTCCTGGCTCTGCACTCAGGAATTACTCCTGGCAGTACTCAGGGGACCATATGGGATGCCAGGGATTGAACCTGGGCCAGCGCAGGCCGGCCTAATGCAAGGCAAACGCCCTACCCGCTGGGCTATCGCTCCGGCCCCGATTTGCTTCCTTTTAAACACTGAACAGTATCACACTGTTTGTCTATTCTAAATTTTGTGTATCCATTCATCAGTGCTCATTTGGGTTGTTTCCATCTTTTGGTTACTGTGCTGCTAATAATGAAATGGGTATATAAGTGAATAAGAAAAGAGATAAAGCCTCAGAAATCCAAATATCCTTAAAAAATTTTTTTATATCCTAAAACTTTCTTTTTCTCTATCAGCACTGTTTGTTCTCACAACTTTTTTGATTTGTGCCTACTTATGGGGGGAGAGATAATATCTCATTGTTTTTATTGAATTTCTGTGAGATAGACCATTACAGAGCTGTGCATGATTAGGTTCCAGTTAAAGAGTGTTCCAATACCCATCTCTCCACCATTGCA
>JAJIBD010014791.1:0-30235 GCA_021461705.1 Cryptotis parvus | reverse complement strand
ATTATTGTCAGTAGGAAGAGGTAGAATATTACAAAAAGTGTTATGAGTTCACATAAACACTTATTTTTGTCTACATTCTTTCTCTTTATTATACAGAGAAAAACATGACCCACCTTTCATAAATTATTCATGTCTTATGACAAGAGCCTGTGCATGCATATGAAAGACCTAGAGAACTGCAACTCAAAGATTCATAACCAAGAAATGCAGGGCCAGAGCGATAGTTCAGCGGGTAGGGCATTTGCCTTGCACGCAACCGACCAGGGTTCGATCCCGGCACTCCATATGGTCAACCGAGCACCGCCAGGAGTAATTCCTGAGCAAAGAGCCAGGAATAACCCCTGAGCGTTGCTGGGTGTGACCAAAAAGCAGAAAACAAACAAACAAACAAACAAACAGAAAAGAAATGCACATCTGTTTATTAGAGGTAAAATGAAGAGGTTTGTGAAGCATAGACATGTAATTCTCAATGATGCTACATTTTAATTTTAGTTGATTAACTTTTTAAAAATATTGAATTATTTTTCAATGGACTTACTCATGCTATTAAGAACATAATCCATGTAAAAAATGTTTCCTGCTACTGGGAATAAAGAACTATTACCACAACTAGACCCACCACTGTTCACAGTTTCCTCTGGGTATAGCAAAGCTCTTGATAGCCACCATTTTGCTTAATTGTAATCAAGCAATGTTCTGTTAAAGAAGTAATACCATTTTACCAAGAGGCATAGTAACACATTCAGGATATTTTATTAACAACTGATGATGGAGGATAAAACACAAAATCATTACATGCATAACTACAAGTGGTTTGAACATCAAACACATGCCCCTCTCCATATGCAAGTACTAGATATCATTCAAACCATTGTGACACCAGGAGCTATAGCTTGCAACAACTATTAGTAATGAAACAAATTTAATATTCATTCTAATTTGGGACAACATATCATCTAAGACATGATTATATGGATTAGAACAATCACATATAAACAACTTTCTTTGACAAGGTAAAATTACTCTGAGGATTCTCTTCAGTGGGACTTGACCCAAACATGCATTTTTTCCTTCCTTCACTTGAATAGTGAAATATTTCATGCATTTTCATTAGATTTCATACTGTAAGATCTCTTTTTAACGTGAATTTATGAGTCCACACTACATATACTCAATGCAAAAATGCAAAGTTTCTCAGCTATAGTTTTAGTGATTCTTTGTCATGGATAATTCTTCGGCAACAGTGGTTATCTTGCATACTATATGAATATAATTTGACAGAGCAACTTTCCACTTTTATCAATCACATTTTCATACATTTTCAAATGTCTTAGGTGAGGAATGAGGCTTTCCACTGATTGAGAATTTTAACAATAAAGATCCTCCATATTATTTTCTCTTTCTTCCCGTTACTCAGTCTTTTTTCCCAACCACCGTTTAATCCCTTCCTTCCAATTTCTTTAGTGACATGTACAGTTTGTAAAAGTGTCTTAGGTTTTTTGGTATTGGGGCCAGACTCAATGATGCGCAGGGTTTACACCTGGGTCTGTGCTCAGGAATCACTCTTGACAGGGCACAGGGGACCATATAAGATGCCAGGGATAGAACCCGGTAGACCACATGAAAAGTATGTGCCCAACCTGCATACTCTCTACATTCCTACATTTTTAGCTCTTTTACTGGACATTCTGTCTATGTGTTTTGTTTTGGGACCACAACTGGTAGTACTCAGAGCATACTTCTGGCTAAGGGTTTGGGGATAATCCCTAGTGGTGTGTAGGAGACCATATTCAGTGCCTGAAATTGAACTTGGAATGGTTGCATGCAAAGGAAAGTGCCTTAACTCTGCACTATCTCTCTGGGCTCTGAATATTCCTTATTTACTCATATACATCATAGAAGCACACAGTACATGAAATAGTTAAGTTTTTCTCTTATCCATGGGGTACTTTTTTTTCTTTTTGGGTCACACCCGCGACTCTCAGGGGTTTCTCCTGGCTCTGCACTCAGGAATTACTCCTGGCTGTGCTCGGGGACCATATGGAATGCCGAGGATCGAACCCGGGCGGCACAGGCCGGCCACGTGCAAGGCAAACACCTTACCCGGCTGGGGTATCGCTCCGCCCCCTATCCATGGGGGTACTTTGTAGGTACTTGAACACAGAGCAGCAAACACCTGAAGCCAAAGCTTCTGGAAGACTCTCAGTAATATCCTGTAGGATATATCTTTGAAAATTTTTACTTTAGGCAGCATATGTTCAATACTGTTAATGGCAGAGTTTCATGAATAAAGCATTCCACAGCACACCCTCCATCAGAGTGTGCACTTCTCTATACAATTTCCCAGTACCCAAACCTCCAATTCTAGACCCCATTTCTATACCCCTTGGTCTTATTTCACAGGATTTGTCTTAATGATACTAATGAAATTATTCCTGGTGGGGAATATATATCTATAAACTTTCTTTTCCTGCATCTCTGTACATGTAGTGTCATTTCATCCAAAATGTTCCCTTGATGTTTATCTATTGACTCCTTGAGGTGTGGATCTGCCAAGTGACTTTTCTTCCAAACGATATAACATTTGTGAATATAATACAAATATTGCCAAGAAAGAAGCTTTTGTACTAGGCTATGCTTTGAACCATTTTATCATAATGTAAGGTATACCAGCACATTGAATAATGATAGGCACATGGCCCCTATGATCTCAGCACCCTAACTCAGTGCTTAACAAATAAATGAAGCCAGCTGACCAATAACATGTTATAGAACCCAGCAGGTACCAGCAGTAGAGTCAGAGAATCCCAGTTCAATTTCATGCCTCAGAACATTCTTATTTGAAGTCACTACATTTGAAAGGAGTTTGTTATATAGCAGTAGGTAACTGATACAACATACATCTTTGCCTAGTGCAGACAAGAATTCAAAATAGAACTTATCATTGTCCCTCTCATTGCTAGAGAAATAAAACAAATATTGATCCAGCTATGAGAGTTCTTTCTAGAGTAGGCATTACTGCTCCCCAGGGGATGCTCAAGTGGATGGCAGTAGCATCAGGTACAATTTTCAGGTGTTTTGATATCTTAAACAAAGTGAGTTTTCAGGGGTGTCAAATTACTATTACTTCTGAAAATAGGGTGGTACGCCTAGTATATTCAGGAAGTTTTGTGCTATGAGAACATAGAACATAGAAATCTTCAAATTAAAATGTGAAGAATAATTAATGTGCATAGTTCTATGATGCCAGAATTTTATAGGGGATTTGATAAGCAATGTCTTGGCAGAAATTTGTCTTTAGTGAATTCACAGTTATGAAAATGACTATGTGGAGAATGTAATATGAAAAAGGTAGCCAACTGAAAACATACAATAAATTACCAGTATAGAGTAACACACTATTGATGAAGCATCATTATAAGTTCCAAAATAGCTACCAGAATAAAACGCATTCAAGAATGAGCGAGATGGGGCTGGAGCGATAGTCCAGCGGGTAGGGCGTTTGCCTTGCATGTGGCCGGCCTGTGCCAGCTCGGGTTCGATCCCTGGCACCCCATTTGGTCCCCTGAGCCACCAGGAGTAATTCCTGAGTGCAGAGCCAGGAGAAACCCCTGAGCAATGCCGGGTGTGACCCAAAAAAAATGAACGAGCTGAAAATCACCACCCTGATCTTTTTACTTAAAATTTATTGTTAGCCTAGCCAAAAAAAAAATCTCCTTAAAATTCATGAATTAAAGTTACCAATAACTTGAATGGTTGGATAACTGATTATTTGTGAGGTTTTGTTTTTCACTTTTGTTTTTCAGGACTAGGAGATACAACCCATAGTTTCACACATTTGAGACATATGCATTATCACTGAATTGCATTCTGTGCCAGCTGTTATAAAATTTACTTTATTATAGTTGCAGTAACATGGCTACAGTATTAATGTTTTTGTTTCTAGTTTCAATAGAGTTAAAGTTCCCATTTACGTTGGAGATAAAAAAAAAGTTACTGTATCTCCAACAGCACCAAAGTGTAACAGACCCTACACCACTTCCTTATGTTTTATCTGCCTGTTCTCAGATGCTTCCATCTACCTCCACTACCTCATGGTAACCTCAATTCTAACATTTAAAGTTTTGTTACTCTTATGTACTGAATGCCACAAAAATACCATTTAGTATAGTCAAGATCAGGAAACAATCCAAGTGCCCAACAACAAATAAATGGGTAAGAAATACACAATGAAATACATTTCTTTGAGAAAGGATTCCAACTCTTGCCTTTTTCTTCAACATGACTGTAGCTAAATTGGGTCATTATAAGTGAAATAGGTTAGAGAGATTAGATACACAATAATCTCAGTCATATGTAATATTTAAATAAACAAAGGGAATGGACAGTACTTATTGATTTCTCTTTGGTATTCCTCCTACTTTAATATGAGACAAAATTCTGTAGTTCAGCATGAGCTAAAATAGAGCAGTTGTGTTCTCTGAAGAATTCTATAAAATGAGTCTATTATTTTATGGGGGTACATTACATTCTTACACTGAATAGCAAAATAAACTAGCTGTGAGTTCATAAATTCACTGTGACAAATCCTGGATACAAGATACTTAAGGTGAGTACTGAATTCATCTCTTGAGTCTCACCAAATCCAGAGCCTACTCTCTGACAGAGAGTAGGCTCTCATCCAACTGTTTTTTTTTTGTTGTTGTTATCAAGACTAGAATGAGGTAAAATTTATAGGAGTCTTTAGGGTTCCACTTGCCTATCTATCTGGAGAGGAAGTTTTATTTTATTTATTTATTTATTTAGTTTTGCTTTTTGGGTCACACCCGGCGATGCTCAGGGGTTACTCCTGGCTCTTCGCTCAGGAATTACTCCTGGTGGTGCTTAGGGGACCATATGGGATGCCGGGGATCAAAGCTGGGTTGGCAGCGTGCAAGGCAAACGCCCTAACTGTTGGACTATCGCTCTGGCCCCTGGAGAGGAAGTTTTAATCAATCAGTTTTCATTAGGTAGAACAAAGAGAAAATAATAAGGACCAAAATAAGTCAAGCAGCATTAAGTAATCAGAAAATATTGATTATTCTGATCCAAACTCACTGTCGCACATTATATATGCACTGTAGTTGAAACAGTATAAAATGCATTTAAGTAATTATTTCTATAGTTTTGTCACTGTAATATTCTGACATGGTCAGGGGAAAGCCTCCTAATTACCAATCTTTAGAGAGGAAATTAAGAGAAAAATTAAAATACTGCTTCAAGATCAATATCCAGTCAATTACATGGAAATTTCAAACTAATCCATGTTTTAAGAAGGAAGACTCTTGGGTTCCGTCATGAAACAGGTCTCCAGTACGTCCCGTCAGATTGATTGGATGAGGCCAAAGGAAGTGCTGTACTGTGTCAAGTCTCCTCCTAGTTCCAGAATATCCCTGCAGTTCAATCTAACAGGAACCCTTCCTAATAATGTGTCTGTATGAAACTTTTATCTCAGCGGCTGATGTCAAAAAATTTAATAAAAGATAATATCCCTTTAGTCTTTATACATCATCATTTGTTTCTATTACATAAAATAGTGTGCTTCCTTATTTCAGTTGTACAAACCCAGATTGCTTAAAAATATTTATCTACCGATATTGTATGTTGAATAATTCAATATCCAGCTGAATTATCTAGAAATTCATCAACTGAACATATAGAGGATTGATGATATATTTGCTAGCTTTGGGCACAGAAAAAAGTTGTATGCTTTTTTGTTACGCTTGAGTTTTCAATTTATCCTCTGCGGAGCAGTTTCTTGAATGAAATTTGAATGTATTCTGTAAGTAAAACATCAAGGAGCTTGACAAATTCAAAGACTGAATCCCCGAACTCTGTCTCTTTAATGACATTGGAAATGTAACTGTTATCTTGTGCTGGTTTGAAGTGACTGTGCTGGGCTAAAGTTGACTTTCAAAGTTCTGGGTCAGTAAACACCTTATGTACTACAGAATGGCAAGCACATTTACTGAAGTAGTGAAACTAGCTACATCAAAATCAATTCAAGTTTTCATTTAACTTGTAGGAAAGCATAACATTCACACAAGTGCAATAGCCTCCAAGTATACAACTGGAACCAAAATTAAAGGTGGAATATAAGTAACAATTAGGTAGATAAAATTTAAAGAATGTAAGCAAAGGGATATACATGATAACCCCTAAATGTATGTACTGCAAGCCACAAGGTGTAAGAGAGAGAAGAGATAAAGAGAGAGGATGAGAGAGAAGAGGGCAAAAGTGCCTACCATAGGGGCAGGCTGGGGGAGGAGGGAGGGAATCAGGGGACGTTGGTGGTGGGAAATGGGCACTGGTGGAGGGTGGGTGCTGCAACACTGTATGACTAAAACCCAAACATGAATCTCTTTGTAATTGCATCATGATAGCGTAATAAAAAAGAAAGAAAAAAATTACTTGTTATAAGAGCAAAGTAAGAGGATGATTTTTCTTTATTTAAATCATGCCAGCAAACCATCCAAGCTTCATTTTGAAAGTAGGAGAGGTAATCATAAACAACAACTATATTGCTTATTACCTGATGGTTACATATCATCCTATGGAAATGACAATATTTCCAGTGCCTTTACTGAGAAACCACTCATTCACATACTTTCCATTGCTTTGAATTTGAATCTTATTGTGTGAACTCTTTTGATTAATGGCTCTCAAAGAGTGCAAAGAGGGCTCAAGAAAGCTGTGATTCAACATTTTATGGTTTTTGGAAATAAGAACATAGCTAACTTTATTTTAAAATATCTGTAAACTTATATTTTTGTAAAATTGGTTTATTATGAATCACATTTCTTTTTAAGAGCAGATAATCTCATCAGCATCTCAAATGCTAATTCCTTTTCAAAAAATACATCTTTGAAACCCTAGTAATATTAGTATTTTCCATGGTAATGCTTCATATTAAAGATTTACAAATGCACCGCTTTTATTTTAAAACAGTACTTTAAAATAAATTTTTGAATAAAATGAATGTATATTTAAAATTTATTCTTTCAAGCCAAAGTTAAACAGTTCACAGTATAAAAGCACCCTTTTCGATGAAAATATAAAATTCTTAAAATTGATGGTTCCTTTATCCCAAGGCATTTTAAAAAGAACCGAGAGAACTCTTCAGCTGAAATTACAGTCTATATCTGCCCATCATTTAAATACGAGAGATTAAAGAGAACTTTCAACTAAGTTCTATGTTTAAAAATGTCCAATTTGTTGCATGAAAGTAAATCAAATAAAGAAATGAACCTAGGTGCTTCCCTCCTTGCTACCAGGTGTGTTTGAGCCCCGGGTACCCTGCAGAACCACTCAGTCCCAGGGCAAAAGGCGGAACTTTCACTAACAGGCCGAGGTGCACCTAGCCTCTGACAATGGGCCACTTCCTCCCAGCTCCCGCAGATGCTTCCCATCCTCCCTACCAGGTGTGTTTGAGCCCCGGGTATCCACAGAATTGCTCAGTCCCAGGGCAAAAGGCCGGAACTTTCACTAACAGGCCAAGGCGCACTGAGCCTCTGACCTGCCAATGGGCCACTTCCTCCCAGCTCCAGCAGATCCTTCCCATCCTCCCTACCAGGTGTGTTTGAGCCCTGAACACCCCGTGGAACCACTCACCAACATCCCAAAACTCAAAACTTCATGGATGTGCTAGCGTCCACGCAAACTACTTACTTTTTATCTTACCAGAGATATCGGTGATCATTCGTCCTTACATTCCTTGCCACCCTTTCCAAACTCTGCAAGCAACCCAGACACCTACGAACTGTACTATTTAGCCACCCAAGAACACACATTTGCAACTACAATAGTCGTTATGGTAAAGCAACGTATATTCCATCAAGCTCAGTGAGTAAAGTCACTAGCCCGGATGAGTCAAACAATAATGATGAGTGCTATAACCTACCTGATATGGAATTTTGGAAGGAACTGTTAAGGATGCATAAGGAACTCAAAGAAGCAATGGAACGTAAAGTCAATAAAATACAAGAGAACATGAGAGCAGAAATGAGTACATTGAAGACCAAAATACAAGTATAAATGACAGATATTAAAAATATGGTAAGTGAAATGAAAAACACACTGGTAATCCTACAAAGCAGAGTAACAACTGATAATGAAAGAATTAGTTATCTCCAAGACAAGACCCAAAGAATCTCTGACAAAATCAGAAGATGGAAAAAAGACTCAAAATTAACAAACATACTACAAGAGATAATCGGGATGAAGCCAAAAGGAACAACATACAGATCATTGGGGTTCCAGAAGGGCAAGAAGAAAACCCTGATGAAGAAGAAACTGTCAAAGTCTTCATTGCTTAGAAGTTTCGCGAACAGAAGAACGCATGCAACCAGATTCAGGAGGCCCATAGGATACCAGCTAAAAAGAAACCCCAATAAGAATACTTCAAGACATATCCTATATAGAATGACAAAAACTACAGATAGAGATAGAATACTGAAAGCAGCAAGATAAAAGAAGGAAATCACATACAAAAGAGTATCCATAAAATTTACAGCAGACTTCTCCGATGAAACACTCTGAGTCTGAAAACAATGGTGGGACATTGTGAAATTGCTCGATGAACTGCAGGCCTCACCAAGGATTCTTTACCCGGCTAGAATCACAGTCAGATATGAAGGAAAGATACACAACTTCATGGATAAACAACCCAGGAACTTCATAGACTCAAAACCAACTTTAAAGGAAGGACTGAAGGGTCTGCTGTAAAATAACACAGAAGCCCAAAACACAACAAGTTTAAACAGAAAGAAGGCACAAAATCTGATGATAATAATTTCTCAATGTCAATGGTCTAAATGCACAAATTAAGAGACACAGAGTGGCTAAATGAATTAAAAAAATTGACCCAACATTCTGCTGCCTACAATAAACACATCTGAATAATCAGAGCAAACACAGACTCAAAGTCAAAGGTTGGAAGACCATTCTCATGCAAGCAACTCCTCAAAAAGGCCGGTGTGGCCTTACTAGTGTCTGACAATATAGACTTCAGGCTAAAAAAGTTTATAAGGGACAAAGAAGGCCACTTCTTAATAATTAAGGGGTATATATACCAGGAAGAAATCACACTACTAGATATATATGCACCCAACGAGGAGCCAGCAAATACTTAAAAAAACTGCTAATAGACCTCAACGAAGACATTAACAGTAGCACAATAACAGTTGGAGACTTCAACGCTGCTTTATCAACCATGGATACACCGACAAGACTGAAACTCACCAAGGAAATACTGGCCCTGAAGGAAGAAATGGAATAAAGAGCTGGTTGATATATATGGGGCTTTTCATCCCAGCAAAGCTGAATACACATTTTTATCCAGTGAAAATGGAACATTCTCCAAGATATACCACATGCTGAGCCAAAAAACATAGCTCAATAAAAATGAAAAGGGGAGAAACTGTGTCAACTATCTTTTCAAACCATGGTGCACTGAAAATGGAAATTAACCATACATAGAAGCAGGGAGTCAAACCAAAAACCTGGAAACTGAATAGCTCACTGCTGAACAACCAATGTGTCATAGAAAAATCAAATAGGAAATCCAAAGAATCCTGGAAACAAATGAAAATGAAGACACCAACTATCTGAACTCTGGGACACAGCAAAGGCAGTGTTAAGAGGGAAGTTCATAGCTCTGTGACCATTCATCAGGAAAAACAGAAAAGGCCCACATGAATAGCCCGACTTCACAGCTCAAAATGTTAGAAAAAGACCAAAGAAAGGAGTCCAACCCAGGCAGAAAGGAAATAATAAAACTTAGGGAGGAAATCAATTACCTCGAAACTCAAGAAACAATCTAAAAGATTAATGAAACCAAGAGCTGGTTCCTTGAGAAAATAAACAAGATCGACAAACCACTGACAAGACTTGTAAGGAGAAGAAAAGAGAGACCCCAAATAAACAGAATCAGAAATGAAAGTGGACATCACAACAGAAACCACAGAAATCCAAAAGTTCATCAGAGATTACTTTAAGAGTCTGTATGCCATGATACACGAGAACCTAGAAGAAATGGATAAATTCCTAAAGTCCTATAACCTCCCACGGCTGAAACAAGAAGACCTATCTCCCTGATGAACAAAGATGCTAAGATCTTAAAGAAAATACTAGCAAACAGAATCCAAAGACTTATCCAAAAGATTATACATCGTGATCAAGTAGGATCATCCAGGGAAGGTAAGGAAGGTTCAACATTTGCAAGTCAATCTCCATAATACATTACATCAACAAGAGAAAAATAAAAACCATATGATCATATCAATAGATGCAGAGAAAGCATTTGACAAGATACAACAGTCATTCATGATTAAAACCCTCCAAAAAATGTGAATTGAAGGAACCTTCCTCAATATAGTCACAGCCATCTATCAAAAGCCCACGACAAGTATCATTCTCAATGGGGAAAGTTTGAAAGCCTTCCCCTTAAGATCAGGTGTTGGATGACAGATTTAGCTAATCTGGGAGCTTTGGTGTTTTTCCCACTCACATCTTAATCTATTTAAGCCAAGGTTCATTCTAATGAGACCTCTCTTCTATGTAAATACTGCTAGAGGGTGTGGCAGTTACAGAAGTCACCTTGACTAACTTCTGACTTATACATCTACTAAGACTTCTATGTTTTCTAGATTGGGCACAGCTCCTCTTTATACCCACTGCACCCAGCGTAGGGAGTTAGAATTTACCAGGAGGCTACCACCCTGGCTACAGTGACACTATAGGAAAGCAATAGGAAGGATCATACTAGTTTGCTCTCAAAGAGCCGAGTGTGACCCTTTTTAGTATACGGAGAACAAGATACTCAGAATCACCCTGGTGCAGATAATAAATAAGAAGGACCTTGTGGGTACCATCTAGATTAGATGAAGCTCATGAAATGAAGATGTATTACTTTATATCAGCCCTCTCTCTCTCCAGTGTTTTACATAAGAGATAATCTCAGGATTAGTCCTTGGCTAATCTTTGTTTATACCTGCAGTAGGGTGTGGCACTGACCTTCTATACTCTGTTTAGAGTTCTTTGTTGACATGACCCTCCCTGTTGTATTACTTTGGTGTATATAAGGGGACTGGCTTTTGGCTCCTATGGCTTTTTGCTCCTCGGCTTTTGGCCCCTTTTCTTTTGGCTTTTCGCTTTTGGCCTTTTGTTCCTTCTTTTTGGGTAGGACTCCTCTTGGGTGAGATCCTCTCTCTTTGGTGGGAGATTCAGGCTCTTTCGTATGGTCTAAATTCAGACCAAAGCTAGAGTTCTTTCATTATATTGGATTGCTGTGGAAGGGCTTTTTGTACTACTAAAAAGCCTTTTTGGAACTGTGCTGGACTCGTGAGTTTTCATCCGTTTCCCTCGCATCCTCGGAGGTAGAAGAGAACTTCTGTCCTGACACTGTCGGGGACCCTGGCGGCATCCCCTACAATCGGGGACAAGACAAGGTTTCCCACTTTCACCTCTTTTATTCAATATAGTACTGGAAGTACTTGCCATAGCAATCAGAGAAGAAAAGGACATTAAGGGTATCCAGATAGGCAAGGAAGAAGTCAAGCTATCATTATTCCGCAGATGATATGATATTATACCTAGAGAACCCTGAACTCTCTACCAAAAAATCTATTAGAAACAATAGATATTTATTGTAGAGTGGCATGGTACAAAAACAATGCCCAAAAGACAGTGGATTTCCTATATACAAGTAACGAAATAGAAGAAAGGGATATTGAGAAAACTATTCCATTTACAGTTGTGCAACAGAAAATCAAATACCTGGGAATCAGCTTAACCAAGTGTGTAAAGGACCTCTACAAAGAAAACTACAAGATACTGCTTCAATAATAAAAGAAGACATGAAGAAATAGAAACATATTCCCAGCTCATGGACCACGAAAATCAACAGTGCCAAAATTGTAATACTCCCTAGAGCTTTGTACATATTCAATGCTGTCTCTACAAGGATACCCATGATATTCTTCAAAGAAATTGACCAAACACTCCTGAAATTGCATGCCGAATAATAAACCCCCACGACAGCTAAAGCAATCCTTGGGAAAAATAAGATGGGATACATCACCCTTTCCAACTTCAAACTATGCTACAGGGCAGCAGTAATTTAAACAGAGTGGTTTTGGAATAAAAAGCAGACCTGTAGACTTATGGAATAGAGTTGAGTATCCTGACACCATCCTCAAACACATGATCATTTATTCTTTGATAAAGGTGCAAAGAGTTTGAAATGGAGCAGGGAAAGCCTCTTCAACAATTGGTGCTGGGAAAAATGGGCAGCTACAAGTAAAAAAATGAATTTGGACTTCAGTCTAACACCATGCACAGAAATCATATATAATGTATTAAAGATCTCAATATCAGACCAGAATCCATAAAGTACATTGAAGGAAATATAGAAAAAACCCTCCATAACATTGAAGCTAAAGGAACTTCAAAGGTGAAACGCCACTAATGAAGCAACTAGAAGCAATGACAAATATATGGGACTACATGAAATTAAAAAGCTTCTGCACCTCAAAGGAGACAGTGGGCAAGATACAAAGACAGTCCACGGGGTGGGAAAGAGTATTCACCCAGTGCACATCTGTCAAGGGGTTGATATCCAGGAAGTATCAGGCATTGGTAGAACTTTATAAGAAGAAAACAGCAAACCCCATCAAAAATGAGGAGAAGAAATAAACAGAAACTTCAACAAGGAAGACATATGAAAAAATGCTCATCATCACTAATCATCAGAGAGAAGCAAATCACAACAACAATGAGATATCATCTCACACCACAGAGACTGGTGCATATCCCAGGGCAAGAACAACAAGTGCTGGCGTGGATGCGGGAAAAGAGGACTCTCATCCATTGTTGGTGGGAATGTTGACTGATATAGCCTTTTTGAAAAACAATATGGACATTCCACCAAAGACTAGGAATTGAGCTCCCATTTGACTCCAGCCATACCACTTCTGCGAATGTACCCCAGGATGCCAAAAACACACAGCGGAAACACCATCGCACATTTATTTTCATTGCAGCATTATTCACAATAGCCAGAATCTGGAAATAACCAGTGTGCTCGAGACTGATGACTGGCTAAAGAAACTTTGGTACATCTACACTATGGAATATTATGCAGCTGTTATGAAAAATGAAGTCATGAAATTCGCCTATAAATGAATGGACATGGAGAGTATTATGTTGAGTGAAATTAGTCAGAATGAAAAACACAGATATAGAATGACTGAATTTATTTCCATGACATATATATATATACATATTATTATACCAATATCCAAGGTTAGGTGAAACATGAATCAGGAGGTCTTGTCAAAGGTGGAAATTACCACAAACCTGTTGGAGTCAGAGGTTAGCTAAGACAGAGAAGGGAACAGTGTGCTTATAATTGTCGAAAGTGCTAATACCAAACTAGAACTCAGCATTAAATAGAGGTAAAAAGATACACATAACCTCTAAATGTATGTATTACAATCCACAATATGTAAGAGAAGGAAAAGAGAAAGATAGAGAAAAGAGACAAAAGAACCTGCCATATAGGCAGGCTGGGGGAGAGGGGAAGGAATAGGGGACATTGGTGGTGGGAAATGGGTACTGGTGGAGGGATGGGTGCCGGAAAACTGTAT
This sequence comes from Cryptotis parvus, assembly GCA_021461705.1. Lineage (NCBI taxonomy): Eukaryota > Metazoa > Chordata > Mammalia > Eulipotyphla > Soricidae > Cryptotis > Cryptotis parvus. Next base: position 16,550 of record JAJIBD010014791.1, on the reverse strand, counting down.
GATTGAAACCCAAACATGAACATCTTTGTAATTATATGTCTCATGGTGGTATAATAAAATATTTTTTAAAAGAGTAACTCTAAAAAATTAAAACATTATAAAAGAAATGAACCTAAATTGAGTGATACTGATTCCTATATCAGGTTTCTTGAATTTGTGAAGACAAATTTGACATAACTGTCTTCACAGGTTTATGATGAAATTGACAAAATTACTTTTGTTTCCCTTATATGATTCAAAGAATGAAAAACTAAAACACCCAAGTCTTTATTTGTTTTTGGCCCACTTCTAAGCCATTACTGCATTACATTTCAATAGTTAATTTTATTAACAAGTTTTTCCTAAGAATCTAATGCAGAAGATACACTTTTGACGAACTATTAGAACCTGAACAGATTTGGACATTGAAACAGAAATGTCAAGTCCCAAACACAAAGCAGAGTCCTTCTACTAGTTGTTATTTAACAGTCCTCTTGAACTTGATGTAAAATGGTACTGACTGCCACACACACTTAGAGCTTAGATGTCTGAAATGAATGATCTTCCCTTGCTGACAATAAAATTTGAGCTAACTTACCACAAATGAGTGAATTGTATAGGTGAAATAATTAAACTAGGTGTCATCTTTTATTCATCATTTTTAGGAATGATTGGAATAAATTTACTGCATCATTTTCTTCTATCACATATTCACATAAATGATCAAATCAATTATTCTACCAAAAATGTTCTCAGTAACTTTTTAAAAATATACAAATAAATGTCACAAAAACTTGAGAAAATTTTAGAAGCTTGAACCTATTTAATACATAAGAAAACTCATAAATGCATCGCCAAATGTTGTTCCTCTGAGAGAGTTCATCACTAAATTATTAAGGACTAAAGACTTGAAATTTTTTTTCCAAAATTACCTGTTACCTGTAAGTAAGAGGCCATAAAGACCAGATCCCAAGCCTCTGTGTTTTCAAGTCATTTATCATTTTTTCTTTTCTAGTGATCTAAAACACTGTGAAATTATGCATTCTGACTATGCTTCTGAAATCTCAAAAAATGTTACATATCTCTGAATAAGAATCATTGTCTAGGATATATACATTGAGATAGAAAATAAGTTTATCTAAGATAATCTTAGGTAATTAGATAATATCTAAAACGATTATTGGAAATAAGTTCATATTGAATTTTACATTTAATTATCTTAGGGGCATTTTCATTACTTAAAAATACTACAGATGGGGGCGGAGCAATAGCCCAGCAGGTAGGGTGTTTGCCTTGCACGCGCCAGCCCATGCTGGCCCAGGTTCAATCCCCGGCATCCCATACGGTCCCCCGAGCACCGCCAGGGGTAATTCCTGAGTGCAGAGCCAGGAGAAACCAGGGAGCATTGCCGGGTGTGACCCAAAAAAAAAAAAAAAAAATACTACAGATGATTGGAGACACATCACCTACTTAATTCATAGGTAACAACAGACATACTAGTAGGATACTTGATAACTCTTTCCAGAAATCCAGAGATTTCTCTGTTATCTTTAGTGTATAGATTGAGAACTTTTAAAATACTAGTAACTAACTCATGTTACTGTGATCAATAACTTTAAAATTCAGCATAGGCTTGGTCAAACAATGGTATCATAATCATTTGGATGTATTATGTCAGAGAGAAAAAAATGAAGTTCTAAAATGCATTAGTTTTTTGAAATTAGAACAGACTCAACATTATTTACGAAAAAGCAGTATTTTCACATTTTGATGAGATTTTCTGAATTGAATTAATAGGGACAAAATCAAAGCTAGTTTACTTGAACCTTACAATCCTGTGCCTTTTTATGTTCTTTTATATATGCTCTAAATCCTAAGGTAAATACTCCCATGCAAATGTGTGAATGCCAGCAACATGTGTGTTGGGTCCCTTTAAGAGATCCCTTAAAGGGATGGCTTTTACTTCTTAACACGATGGCCATCATCCAAATTATGGGGATATAAAGATTTGGAAAAACAGTTGAGTCAATTGAGACTGGTTTCTCAGCCTGGCTGGCAGGAGTGAGTTGAAGAGCAGAGAGCCTGACAGGATAGAGAATTAGAGGAGCAGAGAGAAGGGTTGGCTGAGCTTGCCTAAGGGCAGTGCTTTTAGATAGCTTGAAGAGGGTCCTAAAGGGATTTCAGAGCCTCTGGACAGGTTCTGTACTTAATCCTGTCAGTTAGTCAGCCACACAGCTGAAAACTGACACATGTAGAATGAGATTTGTGGGGTAAGAATGAGAAAATAAAGGTTGAGAAACATCAAGACTTATGCTGAATTTTTTCAGCTCAGAGAAAGTATTGTACACTAATCAAAAATGCACTTTATTTCTCAGGCTAGTGCTAGCTAGCTAATATTTTCATTTAATGCTCAATGATTTTTCCATATCAGCAAATTAAAATTGTTTAGGCTATTCCTCACACTTAAACATCTTGGGCACCTATTATTCCAATCTTATCTATTCTTCATAATCAGAAATTCTCACATTTTTGAAGACTTGGTTGATGATTCCAGTTAATCATGTGTTGGCCCCTCTCTGATCTCCTAAGTCTACTGTAGTCTTATGGATAAACTCAGTGTGTTAGAGCACAAATTTTCTTACTCTCTGTTCCAATTACAACATTATAGGAGTTAAGAAATTTGTGGGGCTTCTAATGTAATATTTTAATCTGTCACTTCTGAGACCTGTAATTCTTAGACTACACTATTTCATATAAGGAAGATTTTATGTTCTTAAGAAGTGGGTACAAGAGTTCCTGCAATCAAAAATATTATTTTTGCTTTTTGGGTCACACCGGAAGGAAATGCTCAGGGGCTAATCCTGGCTCTTTGCTCAGGAATTACTCCTGGCAGTGCTGGGGACCATATGGGATGCCGGGATTGAACTCGGGTCAGCTGCATGCAAGGCAAATGCCCTACCCACTATGCTATTGCTCCAGCCCCATCAAAAAGTTTTTTGTCTTTGATCATTTTACTATGGGGTTTCCCCCATAGTAAAATTCTGGTGGTTTTCTCCAAGATATCCAGAGTAGTCATTTTCTAGTGTGGATTACTTTGACATACAGAACTAAGGTCAATAAGTTTGGTGTGTATCAAGAGAAAACATCAACAATACTTTTAAAATGTAGATTATTGGGCCAGAGTGATTGGGCCAGAGTGATAGTACAGCAGATACAGCATTTGCCTTGAATGTGGCCAATGCAGTTTCAATCCCCACCATCCCTTGTGGTGCCCAGAACACTCCCAGGATTAATTTGAGTGCAAAGTGAGAAGGGCTACTCTTTAGTACTGCTGGGTGTTAACCAAAGGAACAAAAAATAAACAAACAACCAAATTATCTAGATATAAACATAGTTCTTCAAAATGAAGAGAATTGCATCTTAAGGCATGATAAACATTCTAGATATAATGTATGTTTTCATATGAAGTTACCACTATCTTGTCAGGGGAACAACTCCCTCTTCCTGACACACAAGACCCCTTAGCAAGATATAAAATCCCATTTTGTCCCCTTTACTTTAGAATTTACAGCCATGACAATTCTATGAATATATGATATTATGATACTATATTCTTTTTTCTCCTACTACTGTATCTAATGTTATTTTTAAATTGATTCAGTCTCAGAAGAATCCAGGATATTAATGTGTGTGTCTGGGCTGGGGAAGTCTCTTTGCCTGTGCCCAGTACCTGCTAATTGCCCAAAAGATTCTCAGAATATATGATTTGTGGTAAAAGCTTTATATAGTTGAATTACCTAACAATACAATGCTGCAAATGTTATCAATAACTTTGGGAATCACTACATAGCATGGAATTACAGACAGCATTTTCTATCCTTTCATTTAAAATGCTCCATTTGGACATGATTTAAATATTTACAACATGCTATAAAAGGCATAGTATATACATTTTTCCATTTCTATCTTACCTTATGAAGTTATTCTGCTCAATTGCACTAAAAGTTTTAAAAATGAGTATTCAAACTAATATCTATCATTAGAAATCAATATGACAATTGTATTTTCAGCTTTCTATCACTATCACTATCTTCCCATTCATCATCTATTTCACGGAGCGGGCACCAGTAATAACTCCATATGTCCTGTCTCATGCTAGTAGAACCCAAAGGCATCTGCTTGCTCCAGGAACATAAAGAGCCTCAAACCATTATATTAATTCATGGGAATGACCTAATATAAATGTTACTGGTATTTGGCATATCAAATACGACACGAGCAGTTTGCCAGGCTTGCTGTGCTGGTGGCATACCCCCATTAAAAAAATTTCAGCTTTGAAAAAGGAAATAAAACTTTAAAAATAAGAAACTTTTTATGTGATTTTATAGTATAAATTTAGTCTCAGATCATGACTTTCATATAAGCATTACTAATAACTAGAATGATTACTAAGTTTGTAAAGTACCTGGTTAGTAATTATGAGAAATATAAATGGGTACAATTATATTATTTAAAAAGTTTTTATAATCATTATTTTTAATAAATGTGACAATATGTTAATAAAGAAAATTATATTCTAGAATATATAGTATTTATGTTTATATTATGTATTTTGTTTGAATTATGTATTTGCAAAACATAATATTTGTGTTTGTATTGTGCAGGGAATACTGAAAGTTTTCTCTTTAGGGTCAAATGTTAAGAAAGGTAAAAAATACAAGTTTTGGGGCTGGAGCAATAGCCCAGCGGGTAGGGCGTTTGCCTTGCATGCAGCCAGCCCATGCCGACCCAGGTTCGATCCCCGCATCCCATATGGTGCCCTGAGCACCGTCAAGAGTAATTCCTGAGTGCAGAGCCAGGAGAAACCCTTGAGCATTGCCGGGTGTGACCCAAAAAGCAAAAAAAAAAAAATACAAGTTTTCATGACAACTCAGTTTTGAGAAAAACCTCTAATATTGTAGCATCTGCTACAGTAACACAGTTGGATTGGTTTAGAGCAAAACTAAGGTATGGGCTATGGTGTTAAAATTGATTGACAGTTATAATACTGTCTAAAATCTTTGGACTCATAATAAAGTTCTCTCAACTAGGTCTTGGTTTTCTATTCATATCTTTTCTGGAAGATAAAGTGCAACAAAATTCAAAACTTAATAGTGATATAATACTATTGCAGAGTTGCTGTGAAATGTTCCTGGGGCCCTGAGGGGTTGATTAAGAGGACAACTAAAGGCTGAAAAGGAGACTTGGCCAGGAATGGCCTGGCTCTTTGCCAGTGTAAGAAATAACTTGATATTAACATTAAGCAGAAGCTGAAGAATCTTGTAATAGTTTAGGTTATTTTATAAATCCTCCAGTTATGCTTCACTGATTAAATTATTAAGAACTTCTGATTTAGCTGTTTTGTATTTTAGAAGGGAGTGAGAATGTTTGAAATGATTTCCATTATTCATGGCTTCCTGTTTTTCAAAAATTAAACTTATAGGATGCTGAGATAATCCCTACTTATTAGGTCTGTCTGCAGAAACCGAGAAAACACTCAAGAGCAGAAAAACTGCATATAAGCATCATTTTCCTTGACAATATCATATTACGATGGAATAGAATTTTTTGTTAGTTGAGCCATATATACTCAAATTAATCTTGTTAAATCAGCTGTTAAAAATTAAAAGATGGCTCTTACTCATGTTCATATTTTGGTCAAGGTATGAGTTAGGCCAAGTTTGGGGAAAGGATAAGATATTAAATTTACAGTATGAATCATTAACTTTTCAATGTTTAAATCTTCTAAAAATATCTCTCATTGGCATTTACAATATAAAGAGCATACAGGTAAAGTTCTCATTCCTAAGGCCACTATACATATATGAGCTATCTTTGGGCCCCGATCCTTGCCAATGAAGTGATTGTTGTTAGCAACAGCACTTTCCTCAGGTAATCCTAAACCCAAACAGCACTTGTAGTGGTAATTAGTGCCCATAGAGGAGACTGAAATCAAGAGAATGGGTAATCTCAAAATTAAATTGAGGAATGATGGGTGATGCTTGGTTAAGATATAAAAGGTACTCAAACTCCCTGGTGGTAAGGTTTTAGAAACATAATAAGAGCATTATAATTTAAAAAATAAATAATATCATGCTTATTTCATTGATACAAACTCTGCCACTGATATAAAATGAATCTATTATAATAGATTGTACAAAAGTTATTAATGCAGTCAACTTCTCTAAATATTCAAAATCTCAAGAAGCAAACACGTGATAAACTATAAATTAACTTAGAAAATAATTGGCTTTCGAAAAGGTACATGTATTAGGGTGATAAGCACTAGCAAGGCATAAACATTTAAAGGATGTTAGGTGGCAGAATCTTTCTCTTATGCAGAATGACAATGGAGTGAATAAAACTAAGGACTGAAGACAAAAATCAAAGGAGAGAAGAGATATGTTGAACAAAGCACAAATCACTGAAAAAATGTATGGGTGAGAAGCAACAGAAGAAATCAATTTATTTCAAGGAAGCAATGGCTGTTCTCTGAGAGAAATGAAGACCAACTTCCAACGAAACACTTTGAGTTGAATTTTTGTACCACTGCATTCTATTTTTTTTGTTTATTTTTTAATTTTTTTTACAATTAAAAGTTCATGTTTGGGTTTTGGTCATACAGTGTTCCAGCACCCATCCCGCCACCAGTGCCCATCTCCCGCCACCAACATCCCCGGTTCCCTCCCCCCTTCCCCAGCCCCGCTCCATGGCAGGTTCTTTATTTCTTTCCTTTCTCTCTCTTTCTCTTTTCCTTCCCTTCCAGACTATGGATTACAGAACATACATTAAAAGGTTGTCATGTGTATCCTTTTGCCTCTATTTAATGCTCAGTTCTAGGTTGGCATTAGTACCCTCGACTATTATTAGCACCCTGTTCCATTTTCTGTCTTACCTAAACTCTGACTCCCACACGTTTGTGATAATTTCCACCTTTGACAAGACCTCCTGATCTATGTTTCACTTGACCTTGGATATTGGTATCATAATGTGTACATATATATTTATGCCATGCAAATAAATGCAGTCATTCTGTATCTGTCTCTCTCCTTCTGGCTAATTTCGCTCAACATAATCTTCTCCATGTCCATCCATTTATAGGCAAATTTTATAACTTCATTTTTCCTAACAGTTGCATAGTATTCCATTGTGTAGATGTACCAAAGCTTCTTTATCCAGTCATCGATTTTCGGGCACTCTGGTTGCTTCCAGATTCTGGCTATTGTGAATAATGCTGCTATGAACATAAAAGTACAACTTGGTTTGTATTTTTCCTTGTACGTAGACCTGTTAAGGCAGGTAGTACTTTGTAGAGGTCTCAGGTTTTTACACTTGAGCTAAAAATATACTGGTTAAAATTGAGTGAATAAAAATTGAAAGATTGAAAATCTTTCTTCCCTTCCCTTTAAAAATTTCCAAGATACCTTTGGACCTGTTAATCAAGGCAGAATCAATTATTTCTAACTTTCATACAGTTTTGTCTAGTCCATATGCACAAATGTACACAGTACATTCAGGAAGATGATGAGTAGTGTTTGGTTTGTTTGTTTTTTACAAAAGGCAATGAATGAGTCAGCAGGAGGTTCAAAGATCTCCACAGGGAGTTATCACTCAAAATGCAGACTGAAAATCAATGAAAAGTGGCTCTGCTCTTATTCTGGACATAATTTGTAGCTTAGTATAAGTTGCAAAAATAATGCATAAAAGGAAAACACAGCCAAGAAAAATGGTTACACAGATATGCAGCTAATTGGGAAAAAATAGCTATGGCACCTAAAATTGATAAAGGAAAATCTAAATCCCAAATGAAATAAATGCAAGATCCGCGATACGAGTCTTTTGAAAATTTTCTGTGAGCCCACTTGGTCCTGGATACCATTTGGACACCAAAACACAGAAATAAACATAAGACAGCCAATGGCCTCATAGCACTTACATTTTGATAGAGCAAGGATATAGGAACCACATATTCACAGTCAAATTAAGAGAAATCTTAGGGCAGTAAACAAAGACACAACCAGATAGAAAATAAGAGTTTGAGGGGTGTGCAAGTAAATAAGGGCCTATTCCAAAAAAGCCATTAAAGAAGGCTTGGGAAAGACCTTTAACTGCTCTGTTTTCTTATCATCTCAAAAAAAAACCAGTCTGGCATAAAGAGAACATTGTATCTTGTCTTAAGGTTTCTTCTCATTCAGCCTCATCCTTTCTTCTTACTACTGTATTTATGATCCCTGGAAATGGGGTCAGGAGTAGGCATCACATAGAGGTAATTTATTTTAACACTAGCTGATGGGAAGCAGGGATAAAGGACCAGGAGAATGATGCAGAAGAGTAATGTTAATATAAGGTGGCCAGTAGAGGTTAGAGTCTGCACAATCCTTGCCACAGTCCCAAGAAAGAGAGAACGCCTTCTGAAGAAGAGGGCTAACACTTCGCTCATCAAGTTTTAGGGCACCCAATTCTATTAGTTATTCACCGATCACAGCTTACTGGCTGGATTAGCTCATAGGATTTGTGGGTCCTGCGACATGAGAGTAACCCTATGGACATACAATGGATAAAAGAGTCATTCCTTATCATCAACTGCTGCTATATTTGCATTTATTTTAATCGAGCTCCCATGGTTTACTATACTATGGATAATGGTTTATCTTGCATGTAATTCCGTCCGCAATCCTATCACCAGCGTGCCTAGCACTAGTAAAGGATGTTTGTACTCTTCATATCCACAGCAGCCACAGTTAAAACAAGTGGTGGGGTATGCAGGGTGATAGTGCAGCAGATAGGGTATTTGCTTTCATGAGGCTGACCTGGTTTCATCCCAGCACTGCCAAGCACTGCCAAGAGTAATTCCTGAGTGCAGAGCCAGAGTAATCTCTGAGCATCCCAAGGTGTGACCCAAATACTAAAAAATACCAATAGTGTAAGCTATGTTTAAATATAAATGCTTAGGGGCTACTTTCTTGAGTAGCCTCACTGTATCACTGTCTTCCCGTTCATCTTTGATTTGCTCGAGCGGGCACCAGAAACATCTCCATATGACCTGTCTCATGCTAGTAGAGCCCAAGGGAACCTGCTTGCTCCAGGAACATAAAGAGCCTCAAACCATTCCATCAGGTCATGGGAATGAGGTCTATAATTGTTACTGGTATATCTGGCATATCAAATACGACAGGGGTAGCTTGTCAGGCTCTACCATGCAGGTAGCATACTCTTGTAGTTATCTCAAAATCCAGCATTTATTGATGAACCCGGCCGCGCAAGCCGGGCTGTGATAGGCTGGTCTGCTGGGTGGAGTTCTGACGAGGAGGAAGTCCGGATGTGGAAAATGGAGGTCCTCATGGAGTGGGGGTCGTCTGGCTTGTTTTGAGGCTCTGCTAGGGTGGCGGGCCTCAGGTTTGTAAATTTAGCCTCAGGTTTGTAAATTTTAGCAAAGCTGAGGGGTGGTCAAAATATCCTCTATGTTCCCGGCACATGCATTTTTTTTACTATTATTATATATTTTATTTTAATTAAAGAAGAACCTGCACTGATACTCATAACCCTCCAAAGTCAAATGTACATCTGGGGATTCACTTTCAGTGTTGCATATTGCAAGTCTTTGAACAGACGCACAATGACATGTATTCCATTATTATAGTATCATTGAGGGAGTTTTCACTTCCAGAATATCCTGTGTTTTGCCTAATTATCTTTACACTCCACTCTGTTGCAGCACTGGATACCACTAGTTTTATTTTTAATTTTAAAAAATTTGCCTTACCTCGAATAGCATGCAGTTAGATGCAGCCTTTCAGACTGTCTTCTACTTGGTATTAAATAGTTTTGGTTCTTTAATGTTAAAAGATTTAGCTTGCCATAACTTGATAGCTCATTTCCATTTGTCTGGATATACCACAACTAATTTACCCATTAACTTGTTCCAGAAATCTTGGTTGCTTCTGATTTTGGGTAATTATGATAAAGGCTTCTGGAATAAAACAGTGTGTAAGTTCTCATGTTGATATATTTCCTATTCTCTGTGTAAACACAAAGGTGTGTAATCGCTGGCTCATACGTAATATGCTTAGTTTCATTAAAATCTTCCCAACATAATTGTACTCTGTTGTATTACCACCAGAAATAAGTGATAGGCTACTGCTCTACATCCTAGCCAACATTTGGTGGAGACGGGCCTCTCTTTTGATGATTCTAATAGGTGTGTAGTAGTAGTTTCATTAGTGTTGCCTCAGTGACATGATGTGGCATACCACAGGCTTATTTGTCATCTATGCATCTTCTTTTATGAGTGTCTGTTAAGGTTTGAGGCCCTTTTTTGGGTTTTGTAGTCACACATGGTGATGTTCAGGGGTTATTCCTGGCTCTGCTCTCAGGAATAACTCTGGCCTGTGCTCTGGGGACCTTATGGGATGCTGGGGATTTAACCTGGGTTTTAACCTGGGTTGGCCACTTGCAAGGCAAACACCCCCATGCTGTGCTCCTGGCCCCATGGGACCCATTTTAAATGAGGTCTTTTGTGCTCTATCATTTTAGGTTTTTTTTTTAATAACACCATGAGATAGACCTTTACAAAGCTTTTAATGATTGGGTTTCAGTTATACAATCTTGCAGCACCCATCCCTCCAGCAGTGGCCTATTCCCACCACCAATGTCCCCAGATGTCCTGCCCCTCCCCAGTATGGCTCTAGAACAGCAATTTTCCTCTTCTATACTCTCTATTTTCTCCCTCTCTCTCTTTCTCTCTCTCTCCCTTCTCTTACACATTGTGTCTTGTCATACATGATTTTAGGGGTTATCATGCAAATACTTTTGCCTACAATCAATACTCAGTTTTAGTTTGGCATTACCTTTTCCATTAATTAGTAGAACACTGGTATATATTTATATCTCTCAGATGATGAATGAGGAGGAGACACATAAGTTTAGTCTTAAGAGTTCTTTTATATATTTATAGCAGTCCTTTATCATATGTGTATTTTGCAAATATATTCCCCAGTGTGTGACTTGCCTTCTAATTCTCTTAAAAAGTGTTCAAGAGAACAAGTGGCTTTTTATTACCCATAAATTAGAAGACACCTTTTGAAAACAAAGTTCACCATTCAAAAAATAACTGGAGGATCGTATCCACTCATCTTTATGTTAGTCAGATCTTCTATTGTCCTTAAGTTTATGCTGTATCCTTTCCCATCACTTCATTATTCATGAATTCACCATTTTAAGTGGCATTATGCTAACCCCTTTCTGGTGACCTATACTGGTTTGAAAAAAACACTCCAGTGTCATGGAGGTGTGCTAATGATTCCACATTCCAGAAAAGTTTCAATATGATGAATAGAAATGTGATCCCTAGGAATGTGAGCATAATTAAATTCTAAGTGGTATGCAAATTATTACCTATATTTAGGTATAACTAAGGATGATTCAATAATATTTTGATATTTGTTTAAAAAAGTATATTCTTTATTATTGAGAAAAGACAGAAAAATGTTTTCCACAGTGAGAACAAAGTGTTAAGTCTTAATTCTAATGATATAAGCTGTACTGATTATTTTTATAGTTAAGAGGGAAATCTAATGGTTGTATTGTGTGTTTACAAAATTTCTTCATTTTAACTATGAAGGACATAGAAATAGTCATTCTCGGGCCAGAGCAATATAGTCCAGCAGGTAGAGCATTTGCCTTGTACATGGCCAGCCTGTGCCTGCCCGGTTCGATCCCCGGCGTCCCATATGGTCCCCCGAGCACCGCCAGGAGTAATTCCCTTAGTGCAGAGCCAGGAGTAACCCCTGAGCATTGCTGGGTGTGACCCAAAAAAAAAAAAAAAAAGAAAAAGAAAAAGAAAAGAAAAAGTCATTGTATGCTGAGCATTGGATATACTTATTTCTTGGTAGTTTTTAATAAGCTGATAAGACATCTTTCTCCTTAGCAGAAGTCCTCAAATAGTTAGAGAAATTCATTTTTTACCAGCTATAATGACTATATCAGTAAGTATTAACCTAAAAGATGGGTCAGTAAATGATAGTCCCAGGCTAAGTTCAATCCAGTCCTTATTCTGTAAGTAAAGTTTTATTAGAACATAATTATATTTTAATTCATTTATGTACCATCTATGGATGCTTTTGCACATCAACAGCGGAGCTAAATTTCTGACCCACAAAGCCAAAAGCATTTACTATTTGGCTCTTTGCCGACAAATATTTCCAATTCTGCTCTAAAAGCCTCTTGAAGGGCTTTACATCATTAACCCAGAGCTTTTACAGGAAAAACACATTCTCTAAACAACTGCTTATAAAATAAGGATTTTTTAATTTGACCAAATTACATTTTCTAGGCTTCAAGAGACATTCCCTAAAATGCAATTTGCTCTGATTTGAAATTGCAATGATTTGGTGAATAAATTCTTATTCTTTCTAAAGTTCATAAGAGAACCACTGAGTGGGAATAGTGATACAATTTTTGGTCTTGAGTCCCTTTATATTCACTTTTCCCATGAGAGCAAAAGGAGAGACCTCATACTTCAGGGATATATAAAGGTCAAATGGATGATGCACACTTGTAAAGACGTTTATTATTTATAATCAGAAGAGATGGTAAAGTTTTACCCATTTTCAGTTTTGTTGCATAGAGTTCTGATTTGTTTTAGCTGCTATCCATGGGGCAGTGTGACCGCTCTTGCCATTCATTTAGTTACTGTGCGCTGACAATCTATTCCTAGAGTGTGCATCTCTTTTATGGCCTATTACTGCCCTCATAGTTTCTGCCCACTCGGGTCTGCCCACTCATTCATCTCAATCCACTTGCACCCACAGCATGTCTCACACTGACTTGCAATGCAATATCTTCAATTCATCCTTATGTGTAAAACATAATCCAATTCGGGGCTGCTTGAGATGGATACTGCCTAATAGAGGGGCTGGCAATAGCCATTTTCATGAATTCTAACAAGGCTTCTTACATTACTCCCTTTTATTTTCCTAGAAATTTCAATTATGATCTAGTATAATACTTTATAGTGTCATTTTTTTATATTGAAACACCATGGAGACAGACCATTACAAAGCTGTTCATGATTGGGTTTCAGTCATGTAGTATCTTTTAATCTCTGCTTCATTTCAAATTTTTAGAAGAAATTCAACATGTGAAGCATCAACTTGGAGAAAGTAAGGAGCTAGTTGTTACTGGAGAGTTGAAATTTGAGAACATAGTGGGGGTATCTCTGACCCCCCAAGGTAGAAAGCTAGGGTCTCATCTGTTTCTGGTTTATGTACTTGGCTGGATGACGACCTAGGTGATATTGCATGATTTCATGCAAAAGTTAGCAATGGGTTCCACTTTCATCACAGCTAGCGATAAAGAAAACACTGTATAATATTTTTGAATGTTGGTTCTTAACACAAAGACAGTTTACCAAGGAAGTTGATTTATTCCTGAATATATTAAATAAACTGTTTAAATAGATTTCTAACTGATTTCGAACTATAGCAGGGAACTGCCCTACAGTAGCTTATGATAGCTGTTTCTACATTTAACAGTTTTATAATTCTGTTGCCCTACTGTATGTCTAACCATGAACTAACAGCTCATGGTTAACCATGAACTATCAGCTATAGAACTGGGATTATAAAGTTAATATGGTAAAGTTAACTCTGGGGTAGGATTGATGCTGGAATATTTGGTCTAAAACTGAACTATGAATAACTTTATAAATCACGGTTCTTTAATAAAATTGAAAAAATAAAGTTAAATTGTAATACGTGGGATGAGCAGACTTCTATAAATTTCTATTTCTGTTCCCATTGCCCAATCTTCCAGATTAAGGGGTATAAAGAAAAAGAAAAGGAAATTTAGTTAAGCCTTTATTCATATTGAAACAACTTCCATAGCCCCAAGGTCAGTGCTAAAAAAATCAAGGATGCAATTACGTTAGAATTCTACCCACATTGTTTTAATACAAGATTTGGATGTCATGCCAGAGAAGAAAGAAGAGGGCAGAAATTCTGTTATTGTTTTATCACTGTGGTATAATAAAAATTTTAAAAGATAAATAATTAAAAATAAAAATTCAGTCAACCTAGGTGAAAATGATTACAGTAATTGGAGTTCATTCAGAATGCTCTTTAGCAGAATCTTGAACTATATGTTTACCACGAACAGTGCATATTGGCTTAATTTGACTGACTAGGAAGTTTAAACAGTACTGCAGCATACAAAGTTTCTACTGAGAATGTAATTGGTATGTATAATAACAAGTATTTTATTAAAACACTGAAATATTTTAAAATCTACGTCAAATATATGAACAATATGGTACAATTAATTGACTTTACAGTCTATGGAGACCATCATATCATTTCTTTTACCAAGACTAAGGACGTGAACAGTCAAGGAGTCAACTATATCATTTATACTTTTAATGATGTCTTACAAAATTATTAAAAAGTACAGAAATGGCCCTTAGGAAGATATGGGTTGGAGGCCTTGCTTTGTAAATTCAGGCCCTAGTTGCAATTGGTCAAACAACTCTAAGCTTTATATTCCTCTTATGGTTAAAAAGAAAAGAATGCAAAGGCAGGCCAGAGCAATAAGATAGTAGGTAGGGTGTTTCTTTGCATGTGGTCAATCCAGGGTTCAGTTCCTGGCATCCTATATGGTCCCCTGAATAACCCCAGTAGTAATTTTTTAGTGTAGATCCAGAAGTAATCCCCTGAGCAACGCCGGGTGTGATGCAGAAAGCCAAAAATAAATAATAATGCAATGACTAACTCAAAATAATGTTGTAGAATAAAATGGGACAATGAACCAAGAATGTTTAGCAAAATGCCTGTAAGAGAACTAGGTATTAAACAACCAAAAGATAAATATTTGGTGTGTTTAGGCCAATGCCAGAGGGAATAATTGAAATGAAAGCAGATATTCTGTTTTTTAAAGGCCATGATACGCCTAAGTATTTGAGGAATAACACCAGACTGTGAGACCTTAGAGACCCTCTAACAGAGTTAAACATGAAGTGACAATGTTGTTTTGCCTGATTTACATCAGACCTTTGTTGTTCAAGCACATTTTCCTCAATATGAAGCATTCATCCATCCAGATAATAGATACAAATCCATGCATTCATATGTTCCTTGAAGTCAGAGATCAAGATGGAAATCCCCTGAACCATAGAGATTTGCGTCTATAAACTTGCTTATTATATTCACATTCAAGGAGGTTGGGAAAGGATAGTGCCAGCTTTTTAACCAGAATCTTTTCATTACTTCTCCCTGGTGGGGCTGCAGCACTGTGAGTGACCTCTAGAGATGCTCAAGCTGTATGCAGAGAGGAAATTGAATCTGAAAGCTTTATTAGACAAGTTTGTCTTTCAGCTGGAGGGAATGGACATCAGCTGAACTGGAAAAAATAAAATTTCCTGTTAAACAGGGTCCTGACCTTGGAAAAATCTCAAATCAAAGTGCGTGATTCAATTCTGAGTTATATCCTTCTTATTAAATATGCAGTTGAAAACAAAAGGCATATTCTACTTTAAACAAATACAAATCACTGTGAAAATAATGGCATTTCTTTATTGCTCTTGCTAGAGTTAAGGAGCCACAAAACACAGCAAATCAAAAACTTTAATACTATTAATCAAGGAAAATATTTATTTATTCTCACATAAAAAACCACCACCTCCATCTATAATCCAAATAGACATATGGAAAGCTTGTGGCTTTTTTTCACAAATTTCTTCAATGGAAAAAAAATCCTCTGAAAGTTGAAGTAATAATGAATAATTTTTTGTACTTCAACATTGTCTCTAACTAAGATTTCTAGAGTTCCTGAGTTTTGCTTAGAAATACTGGAGAAGAATGATTTTTAAAGTTGTGATAATTATCTCAGAATAGGAGCTATTATGATTTCAACTCTTTTATTGAAGTACTATATTACAACTTAGACTCAGTGTAGTTAGTAATGTTAGTAATTTTGCATAAATACTAGAGTAGCGAGAATAAATATGCTGATCATTGACTAGCAAGCTTTATAAAATTAGACTAAAAATAACTCCCAAAAATACCAAAGAGAAAGTATAAACAGTATAGATTTTCTTTTTTTTTATTTGCGTCACCCAGTGATGCCCAGGAGTTAGTACTGGCTCTGCACTCAGGAATTTCTCCTGGCAGTACTCAGGATACTATATGGAATGTCAGGGATGGAACCCAGGTCAGTCGTGCTGCAAGGCAAATAACCTACTTGCTATACTATACCTCTGGCCCTTAAACAGTATAGATTTAAAAAATATTATACCACTGTGAGATATACAATTACAAAGATGTTTATGTTTAGGTTTCAGTCATACAGTGTTCCAGCACTCCACCAGTGCCCATTTGCCATCACCAATGTCCCCTGATTCCCTCCCGTCCCTCATCCTGCCTCTATGGCAGGTACTTTGTCCCTTATTTCTCTCTCTCTCACTTCCTTCTCTTCCACACCCTGACTTGCAATACATTTAGAGGTTATAATGAATATCCTTTGCCTACATTCAATGCTCAGTT